>JACMIG010000193.1:8644-40787 GCA_014805385.1 Levipalatum texanum
CCCCCCCCCCCCCCCCCCCCCCCCCCCCCCCCCCCCCCCCCCCCCCCCCCCCCCCCCCCCCCCCCCCCCCCCCCCCCGAAGGTTCCGTCCCGAATATTTGTTTGTTCAATCGGCAGATGTCCGCGAGGAAGGAAACTTTGGCACACGAAATGCCATCAACATTCTCTGGGCTCTCTCGGATTCACATGCCTATTCGAGAAAGCCGTAGCCTCTTCCTCTCATGGTGGAAAAGGTCGGAAATGTCTGGCGTCTCTCCAGATTTCTTGTCTCTCACAGATGCGAGACTTGACAAATGAAGAGAAGCCGGGCATTTCCGACCTATTCTGCCAACACGACCTCTTCTCCCTTACTCCGTCACATCTTTGCCCAGCCGCCGGCAGCATAGAAACGTCCTATATAAAGTCCTTCTTCCATTTCAGAGCACCTCGTGATTCCTAGATTCGACTTCTTTTCTATTCCAGAATGCTGCTCCTTCTCTGGTTCGCAGCGCTCCTGCAGGGTATATCTTTCCCATATTCAGAGTTTTGGCGAATCCTATTCCAGCGGCCTGGTCCCAGTGCTCCGGAGGCATCCCAGCAACCGAAGTCGCCGACTTCCTCTCCGTCCACAACACCCTCAGGGCCAAGATTACGGCCGGAACCTACGTCGACGGCAAGGGCAAGACCATGCCTCCTGCAGCAGTTCCTATCCCGGATTATGTGAGCAAAAGATCTGGAGGAAAGGGGGTTTGAACCCCTGACTTCCCGCATGCGAAGCGGGCGCTCTACCACTGAGCTATACCCCCGGCGAGCGAAGAGATCCAGAAGGCGCTCTTCAGACCTGGGACTGCGCCCTGGAGGCACAAGCACAGGCATGGGCCAACCAATGCAACTACTCTCATACCGGAGGAGCGTACGGAGAGAATCTCTACAAGTCCATGTCCTCGGCTCCGCAGGCCATCACTGGAAAGGGAAAGGCAGCATCGGATAAATGGGAAAAGGAGTTCCAGGTTCGAGAATATTTTTTTATTTTGCGATATATTTTCAGGACTTTGGGTGGCTCGACATCAAGCTGACAGATGAAGTATTCAATACTGGAATCGGACACGCAACACAGGTATTAAACGAATTAGTCGCGAAATTGTAAATTTATAATTTAGATGGCTTGGGCTGGATCCACGAAACTTGGCTGTGGGATGAAACTGTGCAATGCCGACAAGGACGTCATCGTAGTCTGCCAGTACCTCGCCCAGTATGTTTAAATCTGATTATTTTGTTATTATTTTCCGTCTTTTTAAAAACCAAACAATAACAATTTTAAAAAAAATTGACTAGCTTTTTTCAGGGGCAACTATCTCAACCAGAACATCTACAGTCCTCTGGTTTCCACAGTGGCCACTTCAGGTGAAGATCTTCAAGTTTCAGATGCAGCCGAAATAAATCAATATCATTATCGAACGATTTCCACTATTCTATTCTCTTTTAAATTATTTATTCCCTTTCAGCTCCTCCTTCTCAACCTTCTCAATGCTCCGCCGGCATCCCCGCCACAGAAGTCTCTGACTTCCTCTCCGTCCACAACACCCTTCGAGCGAAAATCACCGCTGGAACCTACGTCGCCAAGGGCAAGGCCATGCCTCCTGCAGCCACACCGATTCCAGACTACGTAAGCAAAAGATCTGGAGGAAAGGGGGTTTGAACCCCTGACTTCCCGCATGCGAAGCGGGCGCTCTACCACTGAGCTATACCCCCGGCGAGGGGACGTGTTCACGAGGACCTTGCAGACGTGGGACTGTGCTCTGGAGGCACAGGCACAAGCTTGGGCAAACCAATGCAACTATTCGCATACCGGAGGAGCGTACGGAGAGAATCTCTACAAGTCCATGTCCTCGGCTCCGCAAGCCATCACTGGGAAAGGAAAAGCCGCTTCGGATGCTTGGGAGAAGGAATTCCAGGTCCGACATAAATTTTTTTTTATGTTACGAGACATTTTGCAGGACTTTGGGTGGCTCGACATCAAGCTGACAGAGGCAGTCTTCAATACTGGAATCGGACACGCTACACAGGTATTACCTGCAATCTATCGCGAAATTTAACAAAAAAAATATATTTTAGATGGCCTGGGCTGGATCCACGAAACTTGGCTGTGGGATGAAGCTGTGCAATGCCGACAAGGACGTCATCGTAGTCTGCCAGTATCTCGCACAGTACGTTCTTGAATCTTTCCCCCCATTTTTCGTCCCTCGATATTTATTGCAATAGTTCATTTCAGGGGCAACTACCTCGACCAGAACATCTACACACCAGGAGTGGTAACGACCGCAGGTCAGTTTAAATGGAACAAAAATGGGTCTCGAGTAGAATTAGGCTGGTTACGGTAGTTAGTCCTGGGTGAAAATTTCCCCGACCTGTCATCGTCTTCGATGGCGATCTTCATCGCAAGCCGACCGCCGGAGGACAACGCTTTGTCAGTTGCTCCCTTCCGAATCGAATGTTTCAGACAAGCAACAATCAATCTCACAATCAGTTGATTGCAGTCCTCAATGTTTTCATCCTTTATTCACCTTGTTTTTGTTTAAAGCGTATTTTAATAAACCAATAATATTTTTATCACTTGAGTACAGCCGATAAAACAATGTTAAGACAGAATCAGGAGCATTCACTACAGTACGACAACAACTGAAATACATACCGATTAATCGCTGGGGAGGAAATAGGAATTGTTAACGGAGCTTTGGACGACCGTGCACTCATAGTAATTAAATCCCGTCAGCGCGCGACAGGAAAGAATAAACGGGGTTTCATGTTAAATTGATCAATTTTGAAAAGAGAGCCGATATGTGAAAACAGCGTTGCGTGAAACACAATAGCAGAAAGATGAGGTAAACCAAACGAGAGACTTTCGAGCAAGAATCGGGAAAAATGCGGGATGAGCATTGAAAACATTTTTGTATCAGACTTGACAGGATTTGCACGATTCAACAAAATTTCGCAACCGGCTCTCACGGGAATAAAAGATAACTGGGAAGATCAAAAAGGATAAAAATAGATAAAGGGCTGACAATGAGGCTAAGAAAGCATGCAAACGATCATTGGGGCGAACAAACGAGGGTCTAATACTGAATCCATGGGAAATTTAGAAGAGTATCATGATGCTCAATAGGTATTGTCAGGGCTACAGAAATTGAGCGTAATTCTCTGCAGTACTAGAGAGGAAACAGGGAGACGAACTTGGGTCGAGAACTATAAGATCACAGGAATTTTTGGGACGATGAATTTCCGAAGCGCGACGTGAGCTGGCCGCACTTATCCTTGATCTCGGAAGTGGATGCCGACTTGAGGCCACGGACCTGGAAAATTGCGGCCTATTTCAAACAAGAATCAGGCATCACAAATGCCGCCCTTGAAATTTTGGCGAAGTGATTTTTGAGGCCCATAATTGATTTTAAAACTGCTGCAATCAAATGGGCAAGAAAAAAATCGATGCATGTTACCGAGTCGGCAACGGATTGCAAAATTTCAATCCAAAAACATGCTGACAAACAACTGCCACAATTTAATTCAAATTAATTTGCGGCGTTCAAGCTATTTTTCATCGGCATACTAATAGCTCGAAATCATTCAAACTATTAATAGGCGTAGGCCGCTGCCGTCAAATCAAAATTCTTCAATGTCTGATAAGCGCATCAAAACGTTCCGTACGTGCATATCCTTCTCGCGATCGAATGCCCGCCGCTCGCCGGGGACTCCACTGCCACTCGCCACTTCGCCGTTCTCCGCCTTGCGCTTTCTGCAACCGGTGTATATATCATCAGTTTCGAAAGTCTCATTCCTGGTCCTGTACCCTGACGAAATGCCGGTCATACCTGGAGTGGGAGTCGAGCATGCTCTCGGCTCGTCCAACATTCATAGCAGCTGCTGCCGCTGCTTGGGCTGCATCGCGCTCCGCTGTTGCCTGCAAAGAGGTATTTAAATGGTCCGTGCAAAGTATACTTCATTCTTATTGTCGAGGATCTACTTTTCTGATTCACACGTAGTCCTACCATGACCATGTCTCTATAGCCATCTGACATTCACTGAGTCTCCAACACTGTGCGAGAAGAGTATAAACGGGATCGTACTTCGAGCATTTTTACCCGTCGGGAGAGTATGTGCATCTATATTTAGTTACAGCCTGAGCGTTGAGTTCATTAAGATATTTTGTTTTTTTTCCTAGATTATTTCCATCCCACTCGCTCTCACCATCCTCGCGAGTCGCTCCTTGCTGGCCTCGGCAGTCTCGGGTGCCGGGCCCTCGTTCGGGTTCTGCGTCCACGCCGACGAGTCGTCGGACTTCGGAGCTCCTGAAGCCTTCGAGAAGGTCCTGGAAATTTATAGGGAATATTTCAAGATCTTTTTTCAGACGAAAGATAGAGCAAGGATTGCAAAAGGATCACTTCATCGCCTAATAGAGACTCTGTGAAGCATAAGCGAACCTCACGGTAGATATTGAAATTTCAAATGCCTAATGAGACTTTTGAAACTCACACCAATTTAGCCGATGGCTACATGGGGCTCTTTTACAGTAACGGCATATGAATATTTCCGCTGTTCTTCAGAGGGTCATCGCCGTTTCAGTCACTAGTAATACCAGTTCAAATTATGGTGTGAACTTCTGCCGCTAATTGAAATTGATCACAACATTGTCAATTAGCGACTCAGTGAAACTCAAAACCGCATATTTTATATCCCCCCCCTTTTCCTTCATTTCCCTCACCTCGCTCCGAGTCCAAAGTTGTTGAGCTTCTTCGGTGGCTGCAGCATCCAGTCCTCGCGCTTCAGCTTCTTGTCCTGACAATGAGGAGTACACTGTGTTATCACAAAAACAATATTTTCAAAACAAAAAAGCCAACATTTTCAACGCCAATTTGGCGTCAACAATTAGTTATAAAAAATCAATTACAGCTTACGTCAGAAGCAAAAGATACCTGGCTGCAGAAGCAAACTAACTCATAAAATACCATCTCCTATATGAATTTTGAATTTTAAAATTATTTTTAAAAGTATTTATAGTCATTCCTACCTCAGCAGCCTTGGCAGCATCCATGGCGGCTTTGCGGGCTGCCACTTCTGCAGCGTAATCGCGTCCCGACGCCGCAGGCATCGGACCAATCACGTCGTCGTCATCGTCATCCTCCGAGGCCCCCTGATGCAAAATAAATAATATTCTAGTAAATAAAAAAATCTTATTGCGAAAAACTACTAATCATACAAGTGCATAAATGAGCGGCGCTTTACAGCCCTAAAACAACCTTCCCCCTCCTTGTTGTGACAGAAAAACACCGTAAGCTATATCCCCTTTCAAAGTGTGCCTCCTATCGATAGAAACAAAGTTCGATGTCTCCCGAATTATCGTACCCCAGGCATCTCCATCTCGTGGTGCGTGCGGGCAGCAGCGACGGCGCCGCGTCGTCCATTGGAAGGCGACGGTCCTCCGGCAGACGGGCCACCTGACAATGAGACTATTATTATCTACTACGCTCCATCTATGTAGGCAAAAATTGCAGGGAATGAAAACCGCATCGAATAGCCGTGTCTGTGAAACTCATTTCTGCCTGCTTTCTTCGCAGCAATAATAGCCGGTATTTGAAAAATGCGTTTCACAGACGAGTGAACATTCCGAAAATATAAAAAATAATAATAATTATCCCTCACCAGCAGCCAGTCCAGGAGGGAGGGCAGGGCCGTAGGACGAGTCATCCTCCTCCTCTTCTTCTTCCTCCTCGTCTTCCCCTCCTACGAGTTGTGGCCGTCCGTTGTTGCGTCCATTGGGAGCGTGCGCCTCCTCCTCGCTCTCTTCGTCTTCACCGTGAGCGCCGTTTGCCTGAATGCCGACAATTATATTTTCACCGATTAAATTACCATAGTTTCAAGGTAAGAATTTTCGCAGCTAACATAAGGGAAAAAAACTTAACAAGCGTCGAGACGGTTAAGTTTCAGACCTTGCCAATAAATGAATTCCGCCAGAGTACCTCAATGTCATGGAATGCGCCCAGCAAACAAAAAAAACCGTAAACATACGCTAGTCGTATAGACCTGACCCATGTTTTAGCTGCTAATGCGATTCCAGAAGCATGCCGTTTTTTTGGGGATGTTATTTATTCACCAATTTTACTTCAAAGGGCAGGAGATCAGGCGGCATGGCGGGTCCGATGATGGCTGCAGATGCAGGAGTGGGCGGTGGAGGTGCAAACGAGGACGAAGGCGCAGCCGCTCCATGCGGTCGACCCCGGCGAACGGGAAGGGCTGCAGCATGAGGATGAATAAAGGAAATGCAACAGATAAATATGAAAGTTAGTTTACCCAAAAGGGTGAATAAAAATAGGCATTAAAAATAGATGCTCACCCGCGGCAGCCGACGTCGACGGTCCGGGGAACGAGGGCTCTTCGGGTGGGACATCCAGCGACGAGGAGGCATCTGAGGAGTCCAAATCATTCAAATTCCCGATCCGCTCAAAGCTACCGTAATCATCGAATCCGGGTGGGAGAGCGGGTCCGACGATGCGCGGGGGCGGTGCTGCGCGGATGGTGGGCGCGGGTGGTACGTCGAACTGATCGTCGGCAGCGGGACCGGAGGGTCTTCTCGCGCGGTCTCCGTTGGGGCGGCCTGAAAAGACATGCAATGTTTCTAATAAAATATTCTTTGAAAATTGTGGCTAATTTTTAAACTAATTTACACCAGAAATAATTTCCTCGGAAAAATCATAGATTGTCCCGAGGTGATAAAGCGGAACGATAAAATAACCTCCTCCAGCCGACGGCAGGACGTCGAAGGGCAGGGAGGGCGCGACGGAATGCGCCGAGATCGAAGGCAACGCGGGGCCGATCTGTAAGCGAGGGAATCGCTCACAACCAATTTAGCATCGATGGGGCATTGGGTTCAGCGTTAAAACATGTAGCGGAAAGCGTGGTAAGCTCTGGGATGCCCATGGGATGTTTCATAAATAAAATAATCACTTTGAGTAAATGTGGCAGAAATCGGATATGTTTCACAGCTTTAAAATGCTCCGCTGTTAATTTCGCTGCTAATGTTGAACGTCAGGTGATCGACCTAATTAACAAAAAAAATATTTCCGCACCTCCGGTTCTCCGGGATCCGCGACACGGTCCATGCCCGGATCATCGGGGTCCTCGGGGTCTTCGATCTGATATAAGGAAGTAAGCTGCCTTTTCTGACAGAAATCTCACCTCGTCATCATCCCCTTCGTCGCCGCCGATCGGACCGAAGCCGGGCGGGAGGGCTGGTCCTGCAGTGAATATTCGGTCACTGTCAGCAAAAATCAAATGGCTACTCGATAGGCCTCAATTTGCGAGATACTAATTAGATCGATAGATGGCGCACTCGAATAATAGATGCACTCGCCCGAAAGTGTTTCACTCCGTGCGTGTCTTTATGAAAAAGTTCTGAATGTCCTATGTGCCGTACGAAACATTACTACAGTTTTGCAACTTTATGGAAGCAAATAAGTTACGCTTGAATACACTTCAACAATTCTCTTCATCCTGAAACGATGTGAATTTCGGATGATAGCAATTACGCTAGGACCAAATTATGGTGTCGCAAAGATTCTGATTATGTTTCACTGCGTGTACAAAACACGCTCTGAAACGAGGAAACCAATATTGTTCTATCTCCGAATACAGAAAGATACTATACCGATATTCCTGCGACTGGCCGATGGCGCCGGGACGATCGGCATCGCAGGGCGCATCGCGTTCGACGACGACGGCTCGTTCGCCGGATCTCCGGGATCCTCCTCGTCGCCGTCCACCATTTCGGGGCCACCGGCACGGAAGTTCGCTGAAATGTGCCATATTATCGAAGAAAGAAAAATTAATGGCCACGAATTAAGATTAGAACAAGTGCAAAATGAGTTGGAATTTGATTTGAGCACCTCGGCCACAGAAAAGGAAGCATACACCCATCCCCATAGTCAAAAAATAAAAAAACATGATCTAAATAAATAGAAATATTCACCATCGCTCGGATCGTCCTCGGTGTAGTCGAGCTCGTCGCCGTCGTCATCCCACGTCGGCAGTTGCATGGAGGCGTCCTCGCGCGACGACATCCCTTCTCTCTCTGCTTCCGCTGATTACGAGGGGCAGCCACGGAGTGTCCGAGGCTTGCGCTGAACCTTGAAATTAGAGGTCTGGTAACAGCCCACAACTATAATCATAAACGGCGTACGAGGAATTACGCCAAATAGCAGGCTCGTGACTACTAAGCAGGATTGAGATTTATTCGGCAGGACCAGTTCCGAGACAACGGTACTGAACAATATACGTGAAACTGATAAAAAATGTAGCTCGTATGATTAAACAGTCATTGAAAATGCGACGCCAATTTGTAGAAAATGCGATAGTTCATTTTGCGATTCGAGCACAGCCTACTGTGTTTTTCAGAAGTTTGAAAGCGGAATGCGATCCCAACGTAATGCGCACATTTCCAAAACGAAATGACCCGCTGTGATCCGACACACGGTCGGTCAAGTACCGGGTCACAGCGCGTCGAGCGGGTCATTCCACAGATTTTGGAGTCCGACCGGAGCGCGAAAGTTAATTTTTGTAACGCAGTCCGACCGGAGACCGTAATTAAATTACGCAGTCCAATCGGAGCACAAAAGCAATCGCACTTTAGCCTTCGATAATGATACTCCCACGCGCGATAATCTTTCTTGCGGAGCTAAATTGACTTCCAGGGATCAGACTCAAGAAGACTGAAAAGATTGGACTCCAGAAGTATCAGGGGAGACTAACGCAAATGGGGAAGTGCGCTTAAGTCCTCTGAGCACCTAAAGTCCACCTCTAGCCGAGTGCTATCCCCGTTGCTAGGCAACAACAAAGCATTGTTATAGATCATCCGTCAAGTGTGCCGTAATAGGAACTGATGTTCATCAGCATCCCAAAGTCTAAAAATATCACCAGCACCTGGCCTTTACTTGAGGAGGCAAGTGGAATCTCGGAGAGATGGGAAGACCAAAGGTATTGGAAAGATCTCAGACCCTCGTAGATGGAAGCTTCTACGGGAGTGTATCCGGGACTTGAGCAAGGATTATCGTGGAACGAGACGTATACAGGATCGAAATTGTTGGCGAAGAGAAAAAAACTGCGTTCTTGGAAGCTTCTAGGCTCATCGATCAGCGGTCGAAAACTACCTGTTTTTCGCTAAAAATGGAAAATTCGACGGGGGGGGGGGATAATAAGTGCGTGCACCGAATATGTGGGGGCGGGAGATGCTCGCAGTGCATAAAGTGCGTCTTTTCCCCCCGTCGTCACCGGCGGTGAATAACACGCGCGAATGCAGTCTCTCTATTCCAGCAGATAAGGAGTTGGCGACTTTCGCTTTGACCGAGGAAGAGACTTGACTGAGGAAGGAGTGCACCACTTTACCCAAATACTTCCGTCGATTCCATCTCCAAACTCTACTCACAGAGGCAGTGGGCAGTGGCGAAACATCGACCATGAATGGCCGTCGGAAAGTGAGAGCTCTCTCGTCCACTCCTCCGACAAAATCAATCGCATAGACAACCGGCGAGTTTTGTCGAGAGTTCTGCGGAACTCTCGTAAATGAGCACTGCATCTACGGCACTGGAGACGAAGAGACCTAGATTAGGGGGAGGAGGGCGGATACAGTAGGAAATTCCGCGAGTTCAATGGCGTCGGGGGTGCACGGGACACGTCGCCGCCGACTTTCCACGCACTGCGGGGCAACGGCGAAAACAATCATGTCGGCTCGAAATACTGCCGCCACCACCGCCCCGAAACTTCCAACGGAGCGAGCGAGCGAGAGACGGAAGACGACCACGGCGAACGCGCGAGACGCAAATACTGCCTGTGATTTCAAAAACGCTCCCTCCTCCCCTCATCCCTTCTCAGTTGTCTTTGCTGCTCACAGAGAGCGGAAGCAGTGTAACACACCAGAAGATTCAAGGATCCGAGAGCGCGATGGAAAGAAAGAACGTGGTCGGGAGGACGGTTGACTCCAGAGATCCATAGCACACAAAGCAGCAACTACGAGGCGCACTATGGCGATTTTGATGGATGATGATACGGTGAGCGGCTCGAAAGAGGATAAACCCCCGTGCATCGGACAGAATCGAATGTTGCAACCAACATCACAAAAACGGGATTTGTCGTGATCCTCTTCTTCAACCACTCGGAAAAAAACACGATGGGAAGCAATCGATTATTCGTAGTGAACTACATTAGGTGGAGAAGACGGAATCTAATTGTACGAGAAAGGAAGTTCAACACGAGTTCGGCACGGCATAGAAGGGCGGTTCTCAGTTTTCGCTCTTCTTTCAGTAGACGAAGGTGCAGCGAGACAACAGGACGGAACCGATAGAGGTTCAGAAGAGGGTGGACAATTGTAATGAAGTAGCTCGGTAATGTGAGCTGATGAAACGTCCGATACGAGACATCGTGCCCAATTTCAGAAGATGTTGACCGGAAACGGACTCGTCATCTCTGGACTACGAATGATAGAGGGTGACGCGCTTTGTAGCGATTGGGAAATTCATCTTCCAGGAGGTCACACTGCAGCTGAGAGTGTAGTGGGGGCAAAATCTTCGAGAAACACACAGTGATGTGCGCCGGTCGATCATACATGAAGATCCCTCTCGCCCGTGAACCCCCCTCCTCTCTCCTTATCAATGTGATAGTGGCAGGTACCACTTTCTTGGACGACCAGCCTCGTCGCTCACTGGCTCCAGGTGATCTGTGGAAAGACAAGGACTACAAAGAGAGCTCAGATGCCCTGATCGTCCCCGGACCAACAGCGCTGTCCAGGAAATAAGCTCATGCGGACATTAAGCGGCACGCTCGATTTCGTGATCATCGAATCAACATTTCGATCTCTGGTGGGACGATCGACGACGTATTCTAAAGACATGATACATTGTTTAACTCTCGCGCTGATCATCGAATCAACATTTCGATCTCTGTGGTACGATCGAGAACGTATTCAAGAGACAAGTTGAACTGTATAACTCCTGACATGGACATGAGAGCTTCCTGTGCAGGTGCAATTGGATAGAGAGCCGAGTGAGCTCGAAAAGGCGGCTCCCGTCGCTATTTGTTTAGCCACCCCCCTTTGCGCGCCAAACAGTCCATAGAGCATTACGAGGTGCGCGCAAGTATTATTATTCCCTGATACTCTGGTATGGCCCCCCTCAGAAACTCTTGCTTTCTAAATAATTCGTTCGAGATCCCCCTTGATTGGGCCATTTAGGAGGCGAGGAAAACAGGAGGTAAACTCGCGCGAATGTAGTCGCGTGGTTAGGCAGGGGGGACAAAAAGAGCCCTTGTGCAGGGGGAAGGGAGAAGGAAGAGCAGGAGGAGAGGAAGGGTTGGCTGGAGACGAGGCGGGCGGAGATTCCTACGCAGCGGGGCAACGACAGCAGCAGCAAGGAGAACACACACCCTCCCCCCTTGGTTCAGGGGTACCGTGGGGACGAGCACGCAACGCGACCGCGACGCGTCTGAGCTGGGGGGACGGAGGAGAAGGAGAGCCAGGGGTTCTCTCCTGACAGGGAGGAGAAGAGTGAAAGGGCGCGGGGAACACTGTCCGTTCCATTCGGACAGGCCGAGGGCACCCTCATCCATCGACTCTTCTACGGGTACAACTAGGAGCGGGTCGGCATCTAATTCGCCATGGAATCCAATGGAACTCCGCGCGATGAAGAGCCCAACAGGTACGTGAATTTCCCCTTTGGTGACTCAGGACCAAGATGATAGAATCGAGAGGGGAATCTATCGATCACATCACGCGCAGAGCTGTAATTCGTGGGGGATGAAACCAAAATCAAAAATACTGCAGTGACACCTTCAAACTCGGATCCGACGACCTGAACAAGCAACCGGAGGATGTGTTCGATATTGTTAGCAAGCTTGGAGAGGGGTGAGCGCTATCCTATGATCACCGTATGCAAACGCATTAAAGATCCTACGGCGCCGTCCACAAGGCCATTCATAGAGCCACAGGCCATACTCTAGCTGTAAAGAAGGTCCCTGTCGATACGGATCTGCAGGTTACATTTTTTACGTTTACATCGCTGTTACCTATCGATCAAGAACAATAGACTGGGATGATCTAACAGTAAGAGTTGAAACGTAATAATTGTGTTACTGTAAATTAGAGCAACAATCATCATCTTCATTGCAGGAAATCCTCAAGGAGATCTCCATCATGCAACAGTGCGACTCCAAGTACGTCGTGAAGTATTATGGAAGCTACTTCAAGAACTCGGATTTATGGGTGAGCTTTTATTTATGAAAGATATGAGATCGTGATTGTAGAATTCGAATAAAACAGACTATACAGTTCCCATGAAAGCTATCTTGATTTTCAGATTGTAATGGAATATTGCGGTGCGGGTTCGATTTCCGACATCATGCGACTTCGGCGGAAAACGCTTACTGAGGTTTGAAATCGTCTTACTCTCCGATCTCCCACTCTTTCTCTTCATCATTCACTAGGATGAGACATACACTTCCGTTCATACTAATCGCATCAGTAGCATCGAGGATGATCCTGTAATACTCGATTGACTTCCCCGATGTACAAGGGGATCAAGCAGTGGTTTGAACTCGTAAGTCTTCAAAATTTCAGCCAGAAATCGCAGCAGTCCTGCGTGACACACTCAAAGGCCTGCGCTACTTACATCTTCTCAAAAAGATTCACAGGTGTGAGGAGTTCATTTATGATTTTTAGCAACTGATAAAGTGAGGTTCAATACAGAGCTTCAGGGACATCAAGGCCGGTAACATCCTGCTGAACACACAGGGCCACGCTAAGCTTGCTGACTTCGGAGTGGCCGGCCAGCTGACTGACACGCTCGCCAAGCGGAATACAGTCATTGGAACGCCTTTTTGGATGGTAACAATGAAGCACTGAAAGCTCCCGAACCATCTTTCAGGCACCTGAAGTCATCGAGGAGATCGGATACGACACAAAGGCGGACATTTGGTCACTGGGCATCACAGCCATCGAGATGGCAGAGGGACGTCCGCCATACGCCGATATTCATCCAATGAGAGTGAGTCGTAGAAAGGATGTCCATCTCTAGAAATAAAGGCATCATAGATGCAGAGTTAGTAGTTCCATGGAGAGCAACGGGTTATTGTTGAGACAATAATTTGTCGTTCGATTGTGCCGCGTTGAAACTCAAATTTTCAGGCCATCTTTATGATTCCGACGAAGCCTCCTCCGACGTTCAAGAAGCCCGAGGAGTGGGCGGAGGCCTTCAAGAAGTTCATCGCCGCGTGCCTCATCAAGGTATCAAACCTATCTACTCAGGATACTCACTACACCTTTCCAGGAGCCGGACGCGCGCAAGTCTGCCGCCGCACTCCTCGACGAGGAATTCGTGCTGGGCATTCCGCCCGACCCCGTCATCCTGCAGGACATGATGCGCGATGCGGAGGCCATGCGGGACGCCGCAAACAATGCCAGCACCCAGGTATGATTCAATCGACAATCGATTAAAAACCAATTAATCTCCAGAGCCTGAATGATGACAACTCCACGATGGTGAGCGGGCGTGAACGCACGCTCTTTGCCGAAGGAGCCGACGACGGTACACTCATCCACCATCCTAGCGGAACGTATGGTAAGCAAGGACATTTTTTCCTGACAAGAGGTGCTGTTCATGAATCCATCACTGTCCGAAACCATTCGGACATTTTGTGAAAAGGTTGAAACACAACACTGCAAGGAACAGCGCTGAATCACAGCCAATCCAACAGACTGAAACATAACAATTGTTTGATTCCAGGAGACTTCAAGACTGCCGAGAACCTGCGCAACCAGATGGCTTCGCTGCGCATCGGAGGACAGCCGCCCGGCTGGAGCAACGGTAACTTCACTTCGCAATCTTACCTCGCCATTGCACCTATTGCAGGTCGTCCCGTCGCGCACAACTCCAATCATAACGATGCCCTTGGAGGGATGCGTGCTATGGGAGCCGGAATGGCAGGTGAGGAATAGTGAAAAGAAGCTGGAACTATTACGTCTGTTTTTTTTATGTCAGCAAGGCAAGACGGAGGCGAGAGAGATGATGCGCTGAGGTCTAATAGAGTAAACACAGGCGATGGCACCGGACCAATCCTACCGATTGGTGCTTCCGGAGGCACGTCCACTACGGCATCCAGCATTGCCAGCGCCATCATGAATACCGAGGTTAGTAAAGCAAGACTATTCCATAGAAACTCATCCCGCCGAGCTTCGCATTCATTATGTGCGTTCGTGAAACGTACTTATCGACTTCAGCAACCAGACACAATTAGATTTGCGTTCACTTCAAAACGAAACAAATCTTCAGGCTGAGTACGAGCGCCGCTTCCAGAAGGCCATCGTCGACGGCGACTACTCCTTCGTTGGTTTTTGAGCATTTTTTTCTAATCGATCTGTTTGCGATTAATACTTCATCGATTGATTCATGTTCCTCATTGTCAGTGATTTGCTAATAGTGATGTTGTCTTCAGCTGCGCCAGCTTCCCCTCGATGAGCTCCGCCTTCGCAAATCTCGAATCGAAACGGAGATGGAACAGGAGATGCAGGCTAGTTGATGATCCTCTAAATTTCTCGAAAAAATGAACTCTTGTCAGAAAACAGTGCCGAAAAGCAACAACGTGTCGCTTGCAAAAATTTCCCAAATTCTTTCCAGGAACTAACTCGTCGCTACGCAACGAAGCGTCAGCCCATTCTGGATGCGATCAATCTGAAGAAGACGCAGAGCGTCCTGGCCCATCCCGGAAATACCGGGAGATACCCCGTTGAATGAAAAATGGGATCCCAATTTTTTATGCTTAATCGATCAAGGTTTGGGTATACCAGAATAACAGATACCCGCAATGGTCAATGGTTTAATTTATATAATCTTTAACTGATCGCATTCTATCCTCCGACTATAATCTGAACACCCTATCCAGGTCCTCTTTCGCCGTAATCTCGATTTTTCCTATCGAATTCACAAAGCTATCATGCTGCACAATTTCACCGATTCAAGCCTCAAAATCGTTTTTAGCCCCCATACAGTATTACGGTAGTCTGGTATAGAGGTTAGAATACTGTCAAAGAAAATAGTAATTGCCATTCTGTGATATGAGCACAATTGCTTAGCCGTCATACCTGGATGCCAGATGTAACGTGCGTAGCCACAACAATGACCGTCTACTTGTTCCGAATTACGAAAAAGATTGATAAAGCTGGTGCTGTGAGAAAAGGTACAAGACACAAGTACAGAGACTTGTTCATACGAGCAAATCAAAACACTTTTGAGCAGCTAAGATCCACTTTTATTATCAAGCAATGAAACAATTGGCATAACAAAAACAGCGCTGAAACATAACAAGAACGATGTAACAACAAACAAGTATTTCGTATTCCTCTCACTACTGCTTCTTTCTCCTGCCCTCTTCGGCCTTGGTCTGCATCATCTTCGTGTAGCGTTCGATGAAATCTTCCTCGGAAGGGCCCTACAAAAATCAATCAAATATACCTTTTTTCATCAAAATTGGCGGTTTCATTTTGCCAACACCAATGTACAAATATATTCTTAAAGATCAACAAAATGTACGACTATTTCTTTGCCGATACAATTACTAATTCGTCATAAATATCGCAGAATAACAGACATTCAGTGCCAGTAGCGCTCTCCGGTGCACGTCCGCAACGCGCTCGGGGGCACGATCCAGTAGAATGGCGCACCGTGCACACCACACGTCCACGTCGCCGCTGTGCTCCGACAGCGCGCACTCCGTCACCGTGTCAACGAGAGCGGTCGTAGGCGATGACGACGTGGATGCTGCCATGGAAATGATTGATGGGGAGATCCATGGAAGGATAGTGGACTAATCTACTGGCAAGTTGAAGAGAATTGCTCTCCAAAAACTAGTCATCTACAATGTGATCCGGTGAAACATAACCGAAATTGAGAAGAGAGATGAATGAAATACACTCCAGGGCGAACAAAGAGTATTGCCCCAGCGAAAAAAAAGTGGATATTTGCGTTATCATGAAACATGGGAAGATATGTTCGCTGATGAGTGGTTGAATTCATTCAATAGAACAGAGTGAGCGAGACATCTATTGTCCCCAGAAATATAATGAGTCACAATGTTCTCCATTGAAACATAACCGAAGGAGGAAGTTGACGGACTATTCTTTTGTGTGATCAAATTGTAAATATTCAAACCTCCGCTCTCCTTCTCCTCTTTCTCCATCGCAAGCAACACGTCTGTCATCTGCAGGTAGTTGGCAGCACTGGAAACGACCATTATTCGTTCCAGTTGAATCCCTCCCCTCCCTTCTTCATCTCGAACTATGAAAATAATACCTATTCGGCCGAGCGAACATAATCGTCTGGAGCTCCTTGCGCAACCTCTCGGCGGGGATCGATCCGGCCTGATAACATGTATTTAATTTATTTCAAAAATATCAATCCCAAAAAAAAATGTTTTCGCGATCTAGCCAATTCTGGGGGTCCCCCACTTTATACAACGACTCGAGGTACTCGATGCGTATTCCCTTGATGGCGGTGCGGACGTCGCCGGTCGTCGTGTCGAAGGCACGCGAGAAGACCTCAAGGGGAACAGTTGAAATTCCAATAAACTACAAATCAATTCACCAAATTACATCGCTTATTTACCTTCGGACTGAAACAAATCACGTGGTCCATAAATAAATTACAGTGCGAGTTTTGGACACTAGTGAGTGTCCCATTCAGTACTGATACACACTGTGATTTTTTGGCTACAAATCGAGAGGGAGATGATCTCGGAGAAGTCCGCTTGCTTCCTATTTTCGTATTGTTCAGCTCCCACCTTCTCGACGCTCTTCGGTTTCCGCGTCACTGCCAAATCAATGGCTAGTCGATATAGATTTGCCACTTCCACGGGAGGGGAGACGTCCTTGCACTGCAAGTTGCAATATTGTGTGTTGAAGGGGCGATGACAACGCGTGGTCTTTTCTACACCAGAAACTCTAGTAAAATATTCCATCGTAGGCATACTTTCGACTTGCGGCGAAAAAGTTTCAAATAGCGGAAATTACGATTTGTAAGGGCTGCGTATGTCGTCATGCTCACCTTCTCTACAGCCTTATTGATCCTTTCCGCCAGTGCATTCACGTCGGCAGCCTTGGCATCCGCATCCAGTCCGACTTCCTCCTCCGCCAGGACAATGCGCCAGAAGAGCGCGCGAGCAGGGTACTTCTGAAATAGCCCGGTGCGGTGCTATCACAGAAGCCGCGACGCGTCCTCCCTACGCGCTGCGGCCGCTCGTACCTTAACAGCTGCTTCAGCAACTTCACGATCCTCCTTGTTCTCCAGATAGTGCTCGTACTCTTCTTCCGTGGCATCGGTGGTCGCCTGTAGTTCAGATGGTGTGCATCAAAATAAAGCAAAAATGATAAACAATAAAAAAAGCAAAAAAATGCTAAACATAAAAAATATTCCAGTCCCACCTGTAGCAACAGCTTGTTGTACTCCAGCGCACGCGAAGCCACTAGTGGATCTGAAATGTTTCATCGCTTTCACAGTTGGAAATGAATCGGCTTGTCAAAAGGCTATGTTTCATCACCTTCTCAACTATAATTTTGCCAACGATTGTTAATTTTCCGCGCATCGGTAGTACATAAACCATCAATTCAAAATCATCTTCCTATCACATGTCAATTGTTTCCGAAATTACAAGAAGTTCCAGTAAATCAACTAAACTAAAATTGAATTTTTTGAAAGTCGCACCCTCTTTCTTCTCATCACAAAGACGCATGGCGAATCGCAGTTGTTCCGGCGTCGCGGCTGCCCAGTCCATGGATTCGAGGACGTCCAAGAGGTCCTGAAAATGGGCGTGTTAACGACATCGCCTCCCGGACGCGTCGCGGTTACCTCTCCTCCCTGCGTCCTCCGTAGCATGCGGAGCTCCCACTGCGTCTGCGCATCCGTCTCGTCCATCAGGGTCTCAATGCGTTCGCGCAGCGTCGATGCAGCGTCGCCTTCCACCGAGGCGAGCTTCCAGAAGCGAAGCAGCATGTCTGCAAAAACATCGATATTGGTTTGGTAGGGAGCGTACGCAGAATCACTTTTGAAATTATTCCTTGAAAATTGTTCTTTAGTGAAACGTAAGAATTCGGACAACGGGCATGCAATCCCCACGTTTATTTGATGAATGAGTCTCAATGAACCTTTTTTTCTATATACAAATGGGTAAGAACGGAACACACCATCCAGCGTTAAAAAATGTTTCGCGTGTGTATGCCTTCTTTCTAACGAAAGTCTAAAGTTTCCCTCTAAACGTGGCTAAATATGTTTCTCCGAATATATTACCTCTCCAACAAACAGAAGGTCGATTGATTGATGGCCAGTTTTCATTAAATGCCCTTCTTCTCACCGGCGGTGGTCTCTTTCTGGTCAGCGAATTGAGTGAGTGCCTGTTCGAGAACAATCTCTGCAAGCCGATGCTGCAGAACGGCATCCGTTGTCGACGGTTCGATGGGAAGGGGGACCTAAACGAGTAGGTAACGATTTTTTTATCGATTATTTAAAAAAATCGATATCTTCACTCGGGAAAAACAAAATTCGTGTAATCCCCACCACTGCTTCTGCCTCGTCCTCCGAGTCGCCGCCCTCGCCTTCAGCAGCGCCACCTTTCTTGTCCCTCTGTGAATAACGCTCTGGACTTTCACCAATATATTATTTTTTTCTTATAAATGTTTTACCACTATTTTTTTAAATAGGAAAACCAAGAGTATAGTCACGAAGCGCGGCAACACAAATGCGGAACTTTTTTTTCAGACAAATAGGGACATTTTTGCACTCCCAAAGAACGCTAAACATTATTGGCACATTTTGTTTATATAAAATTGCAAATGCATTCGTGCTGAAATGGGGGTGATCCGATACCTTGCCCCTAAGCAGTTCGTTCCTCTTCCGAAGGCGGGCGACGTATTCGACTTCGATTTCGAAGAGAGCCACCCACACATCGCTCGATTCGGGATGCAGGCGGAGGGCCATCTGATTGGAGGAATAAACAGAAATAAAAACAATAAAATACTATCGCCTCGCTGCTTAAACTAGGCCAGGAAAGGAGTGCTATTTTGGACATTTTCGGAAGCAACGTATGAAGTGCAACTTTTCCATCAACCACTAATTAAATCCCGTTGACTGAGATGCTCTACCTGGAGCCCCGTTCGTGCATTGTCGATACTACCGTTCTGCTTGAGCTCCCACAGAGCGGCCGAAATGCGGAGCGGGATGGAGTGCGGGTGGATCTTAAAGATAAATGTATCAGCGAAGTTTAAGTGTTTATTCATGCCTGCATCGCTGTCGTGTATGCCTGGCTTGCCTCGATGCGCATGTAGTTTCTGGAAATAAACAAAATTACCTACGTTCCAAGAACGGTTTATTTAATGGTCAAACATACTTTTTCGAAAATTCGACGTAGCGCATCCAGTATGACAGGTTGCCCTGGAATGCTCAGAATAATTACGAACTCAACAAATATGTCAATTTTACAAATATTTAAGTAAAAGCATGCCTTAAATCTCGTAGTAAGTCGTCGATAGATGGTGCACGCCTTCTTCCGCAACTTCCCCTCGATCAGCTTGCGCTATAATTTTCAATATATTTTTGGGTGAATAGCAATGCATAGCTACATTTTGAGTTTCCTATTTTTGCTAATAAATATATGCCGCTCACCTTGTGCTTGTATCCGATGTCCTTGCGTCGCTGGCTGATGAGAACCAACAGGTCCGTGAGGTAGTCAATGTAGTGCAGGTAGTCATCAGCGACTTTTTGCTGGAAAAGAAAATGATAATGGAGCATTGCCATCTCAGTCATCTCACATTGGCGTGTTTCAGCCGAGATCGAGGCTTATTTCATTCTCAGGTCACAAAACAAAGAACAACAAAATTCAACGAACAATTTTCGCAAGACGGTAGTCATATCGGCGGCAGCGCTTTGCAAGTTGATTGACCTGTAAAATAGTTTGAGGAAGCACAGGACATTTTGATTAAAGCAACAAAAGGATAAGCAAAAGACAACAAATTACCGAAAAAAGACATGCAATTGCAGAAAAAAGAAGATGTAAAATAAATCTCTCGGTTACCTCCTTTTCACTGAGTAGATCAGTGGCTTGGAGCTGCTCGAGGACGGAGACGAGCTCTTCGAGATCCTGCTCCACGAACTCGGCCATCTTCGAGGTGGCCTAGCTGCAATTATTCAATCAGGACGATTAGCACATTTTAGAGAGAGAGAGAGAGACAAACGATAACGAGCGCTTGTGATGAAGAAATTGGGTAAGATAATAATATGCAAGTCAAAGTAAAGTGTATGAATGGAAAAGAATTGTAAAAAGTGTAGAAATTATTTAAAGTTTTCACGGTTGTGTGCGAGTGAGCATTCAAGAGAGTGATATTTGAGAATCTATTTCTCGGAATGTGAGAATGAAGATGCCGAAAATGTACCGTAATCCACATAATGGAGACACAAAATCAAAATAGTGTCAGCTGTGTTTCTTTCGTATCTTATGACTATTTTTCACAAGTATATTGTAAGTTACGATTCGTAACATACATGAAGGCAAATTTTTATCGTGATCATGGATTATTATTAACAGCGCACAATCAGATCGATAAAAAAACTCTTCATCTTCATCTACGGTGTTTCATGTCGAACCGGCCAGAACGAACGTACATGTGATCGAAATGGTTGGTTAAGCAAGTTTCGGCAAACAAACAATTGGTGCTTAAATGAATTTAAGATGTGAGAGAGCGGGAGGGTCTACTTCGATAAGACAGAACTAATTTCTAAATATACATTTACAATTCTCATGCAAGAAAAAAGAACTAGGAAGAATACATTGAAAGAGAGAAAGAGAAATCAGTTCAACGATATTCTTAATCAGTAAAGTTCGTGGATAAAGACCAAGTATTGTATAAATGACATTGCTAGAGGGAAATTGCGCAAACTAAGAAAACCAAGTTACTTCAGCCTAGGATAACTTCCAGCAAACGAAGAACCCAGATGCTTCTGAACAATTAACAGCGTAAATAGGAAACCATCTTTGAAAGGCAAAAATTTAAACGTGTGCAACAAACATTGGCTGTATAGATAAGACGATGTAAATTAGTAAACATATTTTTGCCAAATAGCGCAATCCGAGAAAGTGGTAGTGCCGCCTCAGAAGAGATTGTAGAGAATGCGCTTGGTCGTGGCCTTCTTCGGCATGGTTACTTTCGCCTACAATCTTTAGGATAATTTTACTCATATTTATACACCGTTTTCCCAACCACACGTTACTCCAGTCCTTGTTACTTGGATGTCTATTTACATTCAGTCACGGATACATGAAATTACAATTTTACAGACATTTGAACACTTTCACAGGCATGTACATATACAGCCAGTGCATTTTTTTACAGACATGGGGTATACGTGCATCTTCCCATACGTGTATTGTCAAGTGCCCAAGCAATTCTAAATTATCGATCGGGAGGCATAACGTCAGGTTCCTGTATCTCTGCACTACCAAAGAGTTTGTTGCTCAAATTTTGCAGCCTTCGGTTGGAATCCAGGTCCAACTGGCATGCAAAATTTCAGCTTCGTAGCCCTTTTTGTTCCGGAGATACGGAAGGGCACTATGAGATAAACACAGTGTCGCGGAACGGGAAATTAGAATTGCTTGGGCTCTTGGATATTTACCCAACTCCTATTTCGTTAAAAATTATTACGTAACTTTATTATTACAGTACTATTTTATTATTATTATCAATTTCCTGGAGATGAGGATGAAACTCACGAGGATGCCCTTGCACTCAACGAAGCAGCGCGTACATTTGTTGTCGTTGAAGCGCGTCTTCATGTATGAGTTAACGCACCTGAAAAATATTGATACGGACTCGAATAATTCGTATCTTTTGGCTAGTCTCTCCTAGATAGAATGTAAATGTTTCATATATATAATATATGGCTTTGTTTATGCGAAACTGCAATTTTCAGGAAATTTATGTGTAACTTGATAGAGCAAGTGAGAATCTACAAGGTATCATTGTGTTCGAATTTTCGAAGGTCCCGCAACGATTGTCGCTACAGTATGCCAAAAAATCAATAATCACTTGTGATGTCCAGCAACGAGTCCACACTGGCTGCATCGGACGATCTCATCCGTTTCCTCGAAATTGTCCATGCACACAACACACTCCTTCGTCTCGGAGTCGTGTCCTGTACGAAAATATTGGATAAATAAATTATTCATTGATGAAGTTTTAGAATGAAAATGTGAAACCTTCTGCTTCGTTCTTGATGGCCTTGGTGGAAGCCTTGCGTTTCTCTCCTGTAGTCGGTGGAATGGGCTTACCTGAAACAAGGTCTAATGTGACTCCCACCAATTACAGGTTTTTTTCTTCTTTTTTGAAAAACTACATGAGAAATAGAGGAAATAAATAAAATAAATAAATAAATAAATTGCCCTCACATTGCTGACAGTTGCATGCGTTCATGTGGTCGTCGTCATCATCATCATCATCGTCGTCGTCGTCGTCTAGCTGAGAACCGCCAACTCGATATAACCCCTAGCAGGTAAAAATTTTTTAAAAAGTGGACTTTGTGTTCACATAAGTCGATTGAAATGCTCGCAAATAATGTACAAAACATTTTCATATGTTTGATGATGTAAGTCACTTACAGTAAGTGGACATTATTTATGCTTCCGAAACACCTCAAACTGTTAGAAATGTGAAAAAATGTTTGTAAACCGCTTTTTTGCACATTGAACAATTTAGACAATGTGTCCACGCCAGTCAAAATTGGTCAAAAACCACACTTATTTTTTTTTAATTTTTACCTGCACCGCTTGACGAATTAAGTGGACAAATTCTCCGATCTCGTTCAGTCCTCCGTCTCTGATCATATCAGCTATTCTGCGCTGAAATTTTATGAAATAGGGAGATTTAAATAAGACGTGTATGTCGCGAACATATGCATGTAGCACGCAGAATGGAATTTAGCATGAATCCACGGTCGCCATATAAAATGTGCGTTTTGTGCGCAGTATGTATATAAATTGATTGCATTTTTATTTTCGTGATTTATTATAGTAGTATTATACATGATTCCACCCCTGGAAGGCGGAAAAGAATCGAAAAAAAATGATAAAAGTAAACCTGCTGATTGATAAAGTATTGCGAGTTCGGCGGAAGAGCTCCGTTCGCTGCACCCTGAAAATACATCCATGAGTATAAAATAAAATGGCATCGTAAATGATATTTTCTGGTCAGGAAAAGGTTAAAGTAAAAACGTTACAAATTGTTCCAGGAAATTTCTAATATTTTCCTGGAATTGTAAGTATTTTTGGGAAGACACAACTGTTGTGTGCACGGGAGAACGCAGTATTTCGAAAATGTTTTTTTATAAATAAATCGGTAATCTATTTTCCCAATTCTCACGTCATGATTGCCGATGGCTTCGAAAATGTTTTCGATCTGAGCTACATCGTCCTCCGAGTCCGAATCGTCGGAGCTGCTATCTACGGCTTCGGGCGCCTGCAAAAGGCAAAATATTTTGAATATTTTTCAAAAAATTCATAATATTTATAACATATTTATAAAATTAATGTAAAATATAATTACAACAATGCCGTTAAGAACCTACCCATATTCAAACAATAGTATTGATAGTTTTATTGTGCCGTAGCACAATACAAAATCTGTTAGTCGGCTGGATGAGGCCAGTAAATGGGGCTCAAAAGGGACGCGAGTGAAACTCTAGTGTCAGCTTAAAAATAACCGATATTGTTATAGAGAACCCCAACCGTTAATTTCCACGCCCGGACAAGACCAATGACGGACTGTGCGCGCTTTTGATCTACCTCAACGAACACCGTTTCATGACACGTATAATTAAATCCACCAGGAAAAGAGGCTCGAGGAGGTAAATCAATAGCGTGCGCAGTCCGTCATTGGGATTGTCCGGGTGTGGGAATTAGAACTCTTCGGATCCTCTACAATACAAACCTCTCTCCCATCAGACCAATCACTGTCCCCGAATGTTGGTGATAAAGACAACTATTGTATTAACCTGAGGTGGTGGCGGCGATGTATTGGTCGGTCGCTGGTTCCTCAGGTTGCCACCGACCACAATGCCCCCTCTTCCACTCCCGGCGATGAGTTGCCGATAGAGGTTCGCTAAAATAAATGAGTAAATATTAAATTTACTACAATGTAAAAGGCGTGGTTGTCGGCGCGTGCGTTTAGCGGGTGTTTTACGATGATCTTTTTTCCTCAGAGTATTTTTTCAAATTCATCAGCTTCCGGCGACGTATGTATTATCGGCGAACAAACGCGTGAAAATTCTCGTTCTGTCCGCCCTGTCCTCTCACCATTGGAAACGGGGTTATTCTTATAGTCTGGCAGGTTAGAACATTGTGTGAGAGAGCGCCCAGGTGCGAAATGAAAACGAGTTTGGTTCGCCAATAATATGTCGTCAAAAATTGTATGTCGGGCACAAATGTATGCTGTCCGCAGAATAGAATTTAGCCAGAATCCATGATCGCCATATAAAATGCGCGTTCAGTTGCGCAGTATATACCGTAGGTCTGAGGGTGAGGCTGCCGGCCACCAATCACGTACATTGCGCCATGTACGACAGGCATGCGGCTGAAAAAAACCAAGAAATTAACAATTAAATATTCGAATATAACGAAAAGTTGCTGTGCTGATAAATATTATTATTCGCACAGAACTCTAATTTACTCGTGAAATATCCACCAACCCAGTGCTCATCCTCGCAGCTCCTCTTCCTACTTCTCCGACAGCTCCACCAGGCACGCGGGGGATGGGGGCATTAGCGGCGGCTGTCCCTCGTCCACCTCGTCCCCGACCACGCCCGCGAGCCGCACCGCGGCCGCGACTCGGAGCTTTAATATGTTTGTGTTTAAGCTTAAAATATTGATTTTATGCTTACCAGTTGATTTTACGCTTACAGAAAAATCAATCATACAAATGATTATAAATATAGCTTGCATCTACATAAATGCTCATATTTAAAATATATATTTTAGGATGACTGGGTAATATCAGTAGGATTGTTTAAAACCTGGTGCGTTCTCTGGTTCGGGAGGAGGAGCTGGCTGCGCAGCTGTTGTTGATCCTCCCCGCCCCCGTCCCCGTCCTCGGCTGCGTTGTGCTCGGGGCGGCATGCTATAAAGGGGACGAATTTCCGGGTTCGAATAATTTGGATTCCGACCACTCGCACGCAGTACTATTGATTGAATGAGTATCAGAGTGATAAGCTCAATGCCATTAGGAGCGAAATGAAAAAAGAATATTTCCGATAAGAACACTAATCGCAGGCGCGTCATAGTTTCGAAATAGTTTTGTTTCTAAACGACTGTTTCGATCATGCGGAAAGAAAGCTGTGAGAAAGGGGAATTCGTCAAGATTGTTTCCATGGGAACAAGGAACTGTCATTTTGCAGCGTTCATTAGGGCACAGCCTGTGGCATTGCGCCCGAAAGCAGGCGTTCGCAAGAATTATTAACGAAATCGCAGTGTTGAAAAAGGTTTAACGGGAAATCGATGAGCAATCGTCGTGCAGAAGTGAAATAGCCGTTCGGAACCCATTGTCGTACATACCGTAGTTGGGGCAGCGGAGAGCACACTCGGGCACGCTTTGCTCAAACACGGAGTCCGTTTATTATTCACGGTCTTGAGATAACATTAGTGTCTAAGGGGGATTTTCACAACATCAATTTTTATTATTAATTGTTCCTAATCTCGCTGAGTAGCTATTGTCCGGAGATTATGCGGAGGCGACGAGCGAACTACTCCGCGGCAAGCAGCGTAATGAATGCAATCAAGCCCAGTAGATCATTCATTACGCTGCTTACCGCAAAGTAGTTCGCGCGTCGCCTCCGCATCACTTTAATACAGGACAATATGATATCAAGTCTGGCACGCATTGTTTTGGTACAGAGTCCGATGTTTTTGCTAGTGCGATTTTCAAATTTCCTCTTTATCAATTAAGCGGTGTATATAACCAACATGTGTGGGCGGATGAAGTCTACCAAGAAGAGTGCTCGCAAACCTCGTTAGATCGTACACAAGGCATTCAAAGAGATGCGCAGATTGTAGGGTTGGCAGAATCGATCCTCAAATGTCTGGTGTCTAGCCATGAGTCTAGCCTCGCACCTGCGAGACACTAGACAAATGAAGAGCCGCCTGACATTTGAAGATGGATTCTGCCAAATAACAGTTAGGCATGGCCAACAGGAAATAAGCCCTTTTTTCCTTGCGTCGGTAACCAGAAAAAGATAGAAAAAGATGGATTTTAGCGCACGGCAACAAGTAGATGAATCGGCATCGTTTTTACAAATTCTTGCACCGGAATATAATTACAAATTTAGGGCTTTACATGATACACAGAAAAATCCGTGTCGTTTAATACTTTACAGTCATTCTAGGCTAGGTCTACATAATAGTAAGGAGCCAAGTATAGGTTTATTAAAAAGTGCGTTTATTAGGAAGTACTAGGGAGCCAATGTGTAAGTGGGAGTTGGAGGGGGAGGGGGGAATCGGGAAACTCTTCAGAAGAGCGAGTAGACACGACGCTGGTTCTTGGTACCCTTCGGGAATTTCACCTCGATCTGCAATTCAATGTAAGGGAAGTGTAGATAGCAAAATTTTAGGGGGTAACGTGGTGTAATTAGTAAACGTCGTCAAGTGGGTGGGGCGGGAATATTGTCGAAAACACATAGGCTTCTGAAATCAGAATTTCGATGAGCGCCAATTTATGTTTCCTCAGTTTCTATTTCCGTTGCATTATCAGGTTTTGTTATTAGTTATCTTCAAACTTATGTTAGTTATATTTCAAAAAGATGAGTTTCAAAAAAGAACCGTTACTACTGGGCACAAGTCCTTACAAGTACAGTTGTTAGTGCGATGTTGCTATGTTGCCCCCTCCCCCACAAAAAAAACGATATTATCTTTCTTCCTCTCACCATTTCACCCTTGCACTTGACAAAGCAGCGCGTGCACTTGAGTACCGACTGCTTTGCGTCCACGTAGTCCTTGACGCATCTGGGGTTGCATTGATTGATCGATCGATTTATCGATTTATCGATTACCGGTGGTGGCCGGCGACGCGCTCGCACTGCACGCAGCGCACGACGGACTCGCCACGAGTAAAGTCCTCCAGACACACGCGACACTCCGGTGTCTCTTTGTCGTGACCTGCAAGGGGTATTTTTCATTTTTCGCATGCTAGATTTATTGCCGGGCACCCAGAGCTCTCAAATTCCCACGTCCGAACAATATTATGTACGACGGACTGTGGGTACTCTTGATACACCTGGAATCAAACGCAGAAAACTAACAATCAATTCTGATTTCTTTTGGTGATATTTATTCCAAAGTCTCATCGGCTCGCATTCTAGATTTCAACTGTTATGTATAAAGCGCAGTCTGAGAAACATATTTATTACTCACCGCTCTTCTCATTCTTAAGGACATTTTCTGCAGCGAGTGCCTGCTGTTCGGGAGATGGAGGAGCGTAGCGCTTGATGCCTGAAAATTATAAATAATAATCTTATTATCGATCGAAGGTTATCGATCGGCTCAGTAATTGGATTAGAAAAATCTACGCACAGCACACGCAGGGCAGCGTGCTGAAGATGTCGCGACGGACGGTGGGGCCGTACCTGAAGGTGGATTTTATTGACATTTATTAAATTTGCTTTTTTTTTAATATGTTTGGTTGGAAGAATTAACTGTTCGAAAGGTACGCCATCTCCGAGTACATTCCGTATCATTATTTCGGCCGAGAATAGAACGCTCAAGGTGCCCGACAACAACTTACTGCCGATAGAACATGACCATCTCGTCTGCGTAGCGCGCGAGAGCACGGTCGAACTGCCAGTCTGCAACGTTTTTCCCATTTTATAAAAATTTTCTTATCGATTAAGACTCGTTTTCTGTAACATTCAAGCATTGCCGGACACGGTGGTACAACCAAAGGTCCTGGGGGGCATGGTTTTGCACGTTCGTGTGTCCTGGAGGCCTAATTACGAAAACATACTTTGTTCGGCCAAAAGTCGATTATAGAACATTCTAGAACAAAAAATGTGAACAAAATTCGCTATTCCATAATATTTGACTCCTTGACCTCCGAAAGGATTTTACATTTTTTTTACGTTTTCGTCCTCGGGGGCATCTTATTTTCATATTTGGTCCGGTCATTTTAGAGCACTGTGTAAAAGTACTGTTACCGTTTTTAACGTTTTTCTCGAAAATATCCAGGGTAGGCGGCCTGTTTCTTGTATGCAAAATGTTCACTGATGTCTCCTGAGTATACCATAAAAATATTCAAAAAATTTGAAAAAATACTTTTTTTAAAAACTGCATGTGAATGTTCAAAAGTCCCGATTTTTTCGAGAAATTGATACCATTCAACTTTTGTAGATTTTTTCCACGACCATTCCAAATATTCTAAATATGTAAAAATTGCTTGTATTGAACCCACCTACCACTTCCACACATACAGTGTTCGGGGGTTTGCCGAAACTGACAGCCGATTTGAGAGGTAAGGGATGGGGGTATCATGGTCCAAAAAGGGCAAAAATGAAATTGTTCGATAACGTCTTCAAACACGTTTTTATGACCATGCGAACATTCCTTAGTCGATTTCACACAACTTTATTTTTTGCTCATTTGGACCATGATACCTGTATCATGGGTTGAAAAAAATCCATGAGGTCTCCCCTTACCTCTCAAATCGCAACTTTTACGTATTTAGAATATTTGGAATGGTCGTGGAAAAAAGCTACAAAAGTTGAATGGTATCAATTTCTCGACAAAAAAATCGGGACTTTTGAACATTCACATGCAGTTTTTAAAAAAGTATTTTTTTCAATTTTTTTAAATATTTTTATCGTATACTCAGGAGACATAAGTGAAAATTTTGCATACAAGAACCGGGCCGCCTACCCTGGATATTTTCGAGAAAAACGTTAAAAACTGTAACAGTACTTTTACACAGTGCTCTAAAATGACCAGATAACCGATTTTTTTGGACGAAAACGTAAAAAAAATTTAAAATCCTTTCGGAGGTCAAGGAGTCAATATTATGGAATAGCGAATTTTGTTCACATTTTTTGTTCTAGAATGTTCTATAATCGACTTTTGGCCGAACAAAGTATGTTTTCGTAATTAGGCCTCCAGGACACACGAACGTGCAAAACCATGCCCCCCAGGACCTTTGGTTGTACCACCGTGTCCGATAGGCCCCCCTTTTGCTCGATTTTTACAAAAAACGCGTCTTAATCAGTTTCATGATTTTTTATATGTACACATGGCGCGGGCCAAATCAATTGACAAAAAATTACGGCATCCTTTGATAAGACAATTGCGAAACACAAAGTGTTACGTGATCATCGTTATTTTTTATCACGTAGGATCTCTCCAGGAATAAACATTGATCCCAGTAGTCAGTGATATTGTCGTGCACCAAACGTGGCGCATTTCTACTGCATTGTGGGCATGTGCAGCGCTTGTTCTATAAATAGCCGATTTATTACTAACAGGGCTCTGGAACGGTCTGATTCCGTTTTGCGTTCCGTTTCTGAGCCAAACTGGTAAATACCAGCAGTATTTCATAACCTGCACTTCTCTGGATTTTGGTGCTCGACAACATTCTGTTCTCCCTCTCTCTCTTACCCGTCAGAGACGGAAATCCGTCCCTGTTCAGGCGCTGCCGAAGGAAGATGTGCGCCTCCTCGCGTACTTGTTCTAAACATTTGTGTTCAGTTTGCGATCATTCAATATTTCAGTTTGCAATCACGCCCTTTCTATTTATTCAAGAAATGAGCACGAACTCTGCTCTTTATTGTCGCGGTGAGTCTTGCTCTCCGCCGCCGCCTCCTGTCGCCACAGAGTGAGCTGCTGAAAAGGGAAAATTATCATTTTCAAAATGCAATCCTTAATAAAGATAGGTCCGTCTAATTTTAAAATCAATAATTCCGTATTCAATCGATAAATACGATTTATCTGTCCTCAATCGATAAATCGATAACTCACCCTCTTCCGTTCGCTGGTCATAACTGCGTCTTCGGGAGGGAGCTCCGTCCTCAGTCCGGGATGCATCTCGGCTGTTCGCAGCTGAGCCCGCAGCGCCTCCCGCGCCGCCGCATCATTCTATAATACCAAATATTAGTTATTATTTTATAATATGTAAATAAATAATAACTAAGAATTTATTATGAATGGACGTGATGGGGGGAGAAGAGGGGAAGGGAACGGGAAGTGGGGGAGTAGTCACTCCTGGGCCTTGATGGGCGGAGTGGCCACGGTCTCGCACTCGTTCGACTCCAACGTGGAAGGTGCGAGGGGGGAATGACGATACAGCAGCTGTTGGACCAAGGTGCTCGTCGTTGTCGACGTCGTCCTCTGCCCACGTTACGTGAGGGAAGACACACGACGACAGACGGAGCACAAGGAGCTCAGAGGTCTGTTGGGTGGCAGAGGAGCCTCCAATCTCACAATCAGCCACATAAATGGGGGATAAAAGCACAAAAATCGATTCTTAAAATCAGAAACAAAATGCCAACCCTCATCGCCGGAATCCCGTAATCCATCGGGACAGGGGAAGCGCTGGAAAAAATTCATATTATTCATTTATGACATTTTTCTAATATCTAAATTTCCATAATTCCTGAACTCACCGAGCCACCGCGAGGGGCCGTGGACGGGTGGGCACCCTCCGAGGCGTCGACCTCATGGTATTGAAGCGGCCACTTCGCTGTGCCAAGCGCGTCCTGCTCGCCACCCTGCAAAAGGATCGGAGCACCCGGGACTCGAACACGAGTCAAAGCAACCCATGGTTCGATGCTTTACCCATTGAGCTACAATGTCAAAAGGCTTACGGCGCATTCTGCGCGGCTCTGCGAGCATTCGACTTTCTCCGTGCGGGCATGGCTTTTCTGAAATGACTTGAAATAACATTTTATATCTCTATTTGGAAAAAAATGAGCGCGCCATTGGTCCATTACACGAGTGGCCGCTAGGGTAGGGAGATGATGGACACCGAGAAGATGGAGGGGGTGTAGAGGAAGAGGAGGAGGAGAGGAGAGGAGGGGGGGAGGAAGTTGAGGAGGAGTGAGGAAGAGGAGAGGAGGGGGGGGGAATCGGAGGGAGAAGGAGGAGGGGGGAAAGGGGAGGGAGGGAGAGGGGGACAGAGGGCAAGTCTCCAGCAGAGAGACGCGCCCCCCATCAACAGACGGCACAGGTCACGAGTGGCCTGTAAATAGGCAGGATCCCTTACCTTTGGACCGTGGATAAATATACTTTTTGGCCTTTCGTCCGTTCAATCTGACAATGAGATATTCTTATCGGTTATGAAATCGAATCATCTTTCCACTGATAGCATCGCGAATGCAACGCAATGAGAAATCGAGAAAGGGAGGAGGGACCAGCGGTCTTTCTGAAACCATTGCAAATAGAACAAACCGAGCTTGGTTATACCGAACTCCTCGTTGAAGGTGTCGGAGGACGAAGACAAGAAGAGGAGGATGAAGAGAAAGCGGATGAAAGTGATAGAGCAAGACACCAAGAGGGAGGAGGGGGAGGAGAAAGGCTAGACAGAGGAGTTCCCTCCCGATCGATGAGCCGTGCTGAACTCCGCTATAACAAAAGAGCACGGCTTTGAGAACGACGAGGGAACGGGAAATCGAATGGTGCAAAATGATGGAACTGACTGAATAATTGATCCTATGTTTCATACAGAGTCTATTTCGCAAGCGTAAAACTGTTCCGTAATAGTTCTATGGAATTTCTCTGACAAACATGAATCAACACAGACCAATACTGCACCAAACCTAAAGCTTTGTTTCTTGCTTCGAGGTAAAAGCAATGAGAAGCCAAACTACTCGAGTTTCAAAATGCATCTACACGTCGATAAATATTTCAGTTGAGTTCGGACCCGAATCATAATAGGTGTTGACCAGTGTCGCGGATTTTTCACACCCATAGTTTATAAACAAATCATAACCAAAGAAACGTTTTCAAGCTACGGCCAGACCATGCTATTCCAAGGAACGCCAGGGGACGGGGAAGGGGAACGGGCGGGAATGTCGGGGGAG
>JACMIG010000194.1:6882-20327 GCA_014805385.1 Levipalatum texanum
GGGAACGAGAAGCTCATGGAGGAAATGGATGTACATGTATGGAATCAAGATCAAAGGGAGGCCGAACGGCCGATCCGATGGTATCTCTTTCCTCTGGCTCATTCTCCTCGTTCTCTCTTCCATAAATGGAGAAGAGTGATCATCAATCTTTTCCGCTCAATGACGAGAGCAAAAGCAGGGATGCACAATTCCTGCACGTGTTCCTGTTTCCTCGATTGTCTTCTTCCATAGTCCATTCACATACCGTCTGGACGAGTCCCGGTCAAGAGTGGGGTACTTCCGACATGAAATTCTCCTTTGTATCACGGGCGGATGTAGAACTCTTTCCCGTTCACTCCGAATTCTTAATTGAATACATGGACAGTGGTCCACATCTCGCAAGCCCATCTCGCTCTCCTACCATCTTCTCGTGGTCAAGAACGAGAGTACGCCGGTCCATACGATAATCTCCTGAGCATCATAAGAGGATGGCAGGATCCCTCCTCTCCTCCTCCTCTCATTTCCCCTCTTATCATCATTGCGGCATCATCATGTTGACGTCAATCACGGCCGGGTCAATTGCCCCACTTCCACGAGTAGTCCCTTTTTCGGGGGGAGAAATATCGATCTATTGATGGCCAAAAATCCCCCCGAGACTACAGTGATCCCGATATATCCATCGAGGTGTGCCAAAATGGAACGATAGCGATAGCACAGAGTCGGAAGAAACAAGCAGGGCAATAAAACGAGGTGAGAAAAAGGAGAGGCCGGCCCTATAAGGACCCCATAAATCGTGAGCTTCGCAACATGTGAAAGAGCACCAGGGGCACAAGGACTCGTCATCGCTGTTCAACAGCTCATCATAATAGAATCAGCCTATCCTGCATAACATGGATACTGGATGAATCACTTCTCAACAACAGGAAGTGAAGGGGGGGAGGGAGTAAACGCAAAATCGGCATAAATTATCCTGCAGACTCACCGTAACCGACGTGTCGACGAGCCGTGAATCGTGGCCCAGCCGCGGGAGGGGAAGGGGAATCTGCAGAATATTCTCCATAGTTTCCAATCCATCGATATAATTATTCTTCCCACCTGACTCTTTCCTGCCTTGCTATCCTCGAGGGCTTCTCGTCCCTTCTTACTGAGGGCGGGAGGGCGATAGTTTCCATGGAGGTTGCCCGTGTCTCGTAGTGGTCGATCGTGGATGGAGGAAGAGGAAGGCCGGACCTCCTCCCTCCTCAGGGGACTTCCGACAAAGGGAAGAGGGTGGCCGGAGGAGGATATCGGGACATCCGTCCTGGCGGTGGAGGAGTCGCCGGGGACCGACTCCGACCTGATCCCTCTTCCCCCGAATATCGGATCATCGAGGCGCGACATCAGAGAGGGCGACGTCGTATAGGTTTCTGTAGAGAGGAAAATGAGTAACGACTCTGGAGTCACAGGAACTGAAAAATCGGTGTAGTAAACGTCGTCGAAAAGAAAATTACCGTAATCCTTGGTAATTTCCTTAGGACGACGTTTACTACACCACTTCAAAAGTCTAACCGAGCGAACGGCCCGAGTCCGGATCGGACATCACGTTCGGTGAGCGATGACTGCTGGTGGAACGCGACGACGACAACGGAGTCACGGGCATCGGGGCCATTCGACGCGAGATCGCAGGAGATCTGAAAATATAGATTGAATACAAAAATCAATAATTTGAAAACGAAGTACCTCTCTCCCATGGTAAAGGTCGTCGAAGCGGGCGAATTGCGCGGGGGCAACGAGGGCGTTCTGTAAAGGGAAGGTGAGAACATGAAGGATGAATAAAGTTGTCCTGTTCTGTAAGTAGTAGGGAGTGACAAAACAGCCTAATCGTAAGCCGAGTGAAAGAGTCGTTCGAGAACTATCGACAAGAGGGCAAACAGAACGCTTCTGTATCTGCTGACTAGTCAGACGAGATAAAATGGCATTATTGACGCGGGAAAAAACCAATGCGGAGGACACGAGATCAAGCCGTAGGCATCCGTTTCACAACGCGATCCACGGCGTTTATCTGCTCGCACTACAAGTGAATCATCAGCATCGGGTCCTCCCCGAACATCATGATAGACTGCCTCAAAATGATCAGAGGTCATCGTGGAGAAGAGGCAAGAGGAATGGGCGTACCTCGTCCCTCACAAGAGAAGACATACAGCGTGCCCAGAATTCCACGGAGGGGATCGCCCGCCCTTCCGGAGATGGAGAAGTTTTCTCCACTCGAGACACGCGGTGATAGAGGAGAGAGAAGGCAGAGAGGGAGAGGGAAGATGTCATAGGAGGAGGGAAGGTCATTGTAGTCCAAACAAGCCTACCTCTGTGTTGGCTTCTGCCCAAGGGGTGGAGAGACACGAGAATCTAAACATGATGGCACAGACTCGCAACAGATACCCCCATAGGAGACTCTGCTTGCCTAAACCATCCTGGTTTCTCAACTCTCTAGTAAAGAGGGATCACCTAGGTAGTAGAGACAGACAGCTAGAGACAGTAAGGGGTGGTCCCCTGAGCATTCGACCTCGAGGGTGGAGGGGGTCTGCCCCCCTGTCTACAGGCGTGACAGACGATAGCTTCTCTTCTTCCCTCCCACTTGAGGGCTCCAAACAACTTATCAACAGGATCTCGAGAAGATTTCTGCATACAAGATCGTGATCCTTGAACAATGAGCTCAACAAAACAACGTCATTCGAAAATGGTTCGATCCGTCAACCCCCTTATGTCGGAGTCACAACCCTGGAGGCAAATGATCAAAGGGGATGCCCAAATTCTGAACGCCCGCATCATCGATATTATCATGAAGCAACGATAAGGATTTTTTTCTTGAATAGGTATCTGAATAACTAACCGTGATAGTGCCCGTGATCTCGACGGCGCGCGGGGAGGACGTCCAGTGGGTATGGAGGACCCGGACCGCGACGGGGATACAGCCTCCACTGGTCTCCTCATTACCGATGGAGATGGCGGCCCTCGTAGAGAGTACCTGAAAAAGGAATAAATCGATCGATGAAACACTTATCGATCAATGAAAAAATCTAAAGGTCAAACCTCGAGTTGTGGTCGCGGACGAATGGGGATACCATAGCCGTGGCTGGTCTCGTAGCAGCTGGAGATGAGGGCGGTACAGGTAGTCGAGCAGAGCCTGAATATCAATCGGGGGTTTAGAGTAAAGGGCGTTATTCGTAGAAAATTCGGAACGCTAAATTCCACTACCTGCAGTACTGGGCCGGCGTCCGCGCGTGGGGCAGAGGCTGCCAGCTCGACGGAAGGGGGAGGGAGAGGATGGTGGTGGAGCGGCCGTCGAGTCGGAGCCGTAGTCAAACGAGATGGACGGAGATCGCGTCAGGGACTAAAATAAAATCAATCGATGATAAACGCAGTAATTAAAATGTGGCGATCATACAGTCGATGATAAACGCAGTATCTCACGCATCTTGTTAGGTAAGTGATAAACACCACAAGTCCCCTCACATTGCTCCGTGCCTTCGTCTCGCGAGGAGGTGCATTGCGGGCGATTTCTTCGTGCTCCAGTCGTGTCTGACGTTCGAAAGCGTCCACCTGAATTCATCACGGTGAATTTCCTCCAAATATAAATTTTAAAAAGTTATCGATCGGTTATTATCGATCGAGGTTGAAGCTCACTGTACGAACCTTCTTCCTCATGGCCTCAATGGTAGCAGGGTCATCAGTCCCGAGCACGCTCTTCTCCCTCTCGCCCATTCCTCTTCCCCTCTCCTCTCCGCTTCCCCTCGAATCTGGGTCCTCGTCGTTTCGCATGGAATGCCGGTGGAGGCGCATCTACAACGATCGATAATTATTCGGTAATTATCGATCGATAATCGATACCTTCTTGAACAACTTGGCCTCCTCCTCGGCCTTCGCAAGGGCTTCGAGGACGGCAGCAGCGGCCTTTTCCCGTTCCTCCAGCTTCCTCCGTTCGTCGTCGATTTTACGCTGCTCCTCGCGCTGCTTGGCAGATTCCCTGAAAATAAATGTGAATCCATTTTACTATGGGTCGACGCATTAAGTTATGTGCTTTATTAGCAGGCTTCGCTGCAAATAAAATAAGTTCAATTTAGGTTCCACTAAAGCCGAACACAATAAAAGACGGGAAATCACATCGCATGGGTCCCGACACAAACACACATGTAGAAAAAACCTAAATTCGCCGAGATTCTTCGCGATGAGTCAACATTTTTTCGTTTTCACGATGATAGCACATTTCCTTATCGTGTTCCCTACACGCTACCACCGTTCTACTTGGAATACTAAACCACAACGTTTTCTGCAAAGGCATCAGTGATCTACCCGAATGCTGATTGCAACGCTGCGCGTAACAACCTCGGCGAATTTAGGTTTTTTCTACATGTGTGTTTGTGTCGGGACCCATGCGATGTGATTTCCCGTCTTTTATTGTGTTCGGCTTTAGTGGAACCTAAATTGAACTTATTTTATTTGCAGCGAAGCCTGCTAATAAAGCACATAACTTAATGCGTCGACCCATAGTAAAATGGATTTCCCATGTTTTATTGGTGCAATTTATTGCAACTAGATGTTTTTGTTGCAAATGCAATAATAAAAGAGGAGAGGTTCCCTCTGAACAACAGTTGTACGGTTTACACGAGCCTGTGCAATACAGGACCGACCGGTGTTGCGAATGGAGCAAGAGTCAACCGGTTCCAAAAATCAGTTAATCTCGATGCACACAATGTTGCTCTAATGATAGTTTATGGCCGCTGGTGTGTCCTGCGCGGCCATTTCCAAGGCCGAAACGGGCATTTTCTAGCGCTTCCAAAGATGTGATCTACCAGAGGTAGATCAAAAAGCCAGTTTACGCAAGGATCGCAGGTAGTCGGGGTGTCCCCTATTCGAATGGGAGAATGGGCCGATGCCGGCGGCTGTGCAATGCCGGGCTGATCCGTGGTGGGTGAGGAGCAAGCCCCTTCTAACCCACCAGGTTCCAAAAATCAGTTAATCTCGATGCACACCATTTCGTGTGTGCACCAAAATCAAAGGTCGCATCTAGCAAGGCCTCGCGGCCAAGCAGCGATAGCGACGAATTGCAACTGCCTCGTCCCGAACATCCCCACCGGCTGCGATACAAAAGTGCCGGGTTGGCGAGTCGAGGCAAGCGCGAAGCGGAATGACAAGAATCCGTTACAGACAAAAGTGCGACATTTGAGGGCAGTCGTATCTCAGCGTGGGAAGGTCGTAGAGAGCTAATTTTTTTTTATTTTGTTCGTCTTGAGCTCCGTTTGACGAATATATAGGTCCCGAAACCTCATTTACAGTCTAACTGGTCGTAATGCATTGGCCCCCCAGGGAGTTGTGTTGGCAGGCGCGAAAACGGGGAGTGGAACCTAAATAACCCAGTTGACCTGGTGTTGCAGCATAGGTCAACTGGGTTTAATTTGTTTGGATCTGTCGAAAAATAGAAAAACGATCTAACAATAAGCATTTTAGTACCTTTCCTCCCTCTCTCTCCGGATCCGTGCCTCCTCGTTCCGTTCCCATTCCTGTTCCTCCTCCGCTTGCCGACGGCGCTCTTCGATCTGGGCCTGGAAGAACACATTTGACAATATCGATTTATTGATCAATCTACCTGATACGAATACTCCCCGTCGTGTTTTCCAGTGGGCATCGTCGTTGCCAGCTCCACGTCATCACCGCATTTGGCATCCGCTGCAAAGGGAAAACATTTTAGTCGGTAGAAAGCAGTTTAATGTTGTTATTTCAATATTTATAAACAAATCTCACCACAATGACTGCCAGCGTAGCTGCTTCTCGCTCGCGCTACGGGAACTGTTAGGATCTGGAAAAGATGTGCACATAAGTGGCGTCAAAAATAACTGAAAATTCACGAGTCAATCACGAGCCAGAATAATATTTGTTTTTTATGTTCTTTTGCATCGCATGGTTATTCTTTTTTAAAACATATTTATCTAAAAAATATAATACCGTAGCCGCGGAGACGAGGGGTGCCACGTAAGCATGGGGCAGGTCCCTCGGCGGGCCTCCGAGATGTGCTGCCGGGCAAGGGGGAGGTGGAGGAGGCTGCTGGTGCATGTGAATCGGCAGTGGAAGAGTGGCAGCGGATAGGGCAGCCATGGCACCTCCGGGAACTGACTACAAGGCGAAGGGTGGAAGGCCGTCGTTACTAGTGGAGTGATAAAATACCTTAACTGGCGAATCGGGTAGCGAGACGATGGTAACATTGTTCGGTCGCGGTATCGCATGCACGCCGCTCGCACCGTCCTAAATTGAATTTGGTTGCTGAACGCCACAAGTCCGTGGGAGAGCTACCGTACCTCCGCTACCTCCTCAATCCTCGTACTCCACTCGGGAACCTGCGATGCCCACCGCTCCGTGTACGATGACGTCATCATCTGCTGCAAGTCGAATTCCACTTGCATACAGTAAGCTGGTAACTTACCGGTGGGGCAATGGGTATCGTTCCGGGCGGAAGCATCTGCATCGGATAAGGATAAGCCGCATATTGCATTCCGGATGGGACCGCGTACTGGAAAGATTAGATCGTAATTTATCAACAGCGGATCGAATTATAGGTAAGTACCTGGAACTGCTCCGGAGGGGGGTGTCCTGGGTACGCGTAGTACGGATAGGCACCGGGAATTGGAGGAGGGTACATCTGTGGCGGATAAGTTGGACCGCTGTTAGACTGCAAACAGCAAAACTGATTTTATCGGATTCAGAAATTTTTGGGGCTTCTTTTTTTGTACATTTTGCTGTAGAAGTTGTTGTTTTGCTCAACGTTATTTGAAATGTTTTCTCCCACATCGGTGTGTATTTCTGCTCACGTGGACCTACCGTATCTCTCCTCTCCGCTCCTACGGTAGCCGGTCGACTGCTTCCACTCGTTGCCTGCGACTCGCCCGTAAGCCCTCGCTCCCGGCCCGTTTCGTAGGGGTCCTGGAAGGTCACGCGATAATTCCTGACGATTTTGTCGGCGCTCAATACAGCCTCATAACGTTTTTATTGGCCATGTAAGTTCTCATCATAAACGCGGAGGTGACAAATTTATGACATTCTTACCACGGTGCCAATAGGTCCCATCACGAGGGGTTAATATCCACGGTCACAAGGGACCATTGGGAAAGAGAGCTCCGACCCGGGGTCGTACACCCCTAGGGGTGGAGAGGGCGCGGCATTTTTATGCTTTTAGGTATACATATCATCGACTGCGTCTCCTCGTTTCTGTGCTCTCTAATCGTAGACAACGATGAAGGGGGTCAGTATCAGCAGTGATTTCATCCTCCGCCTCCACCCCCGGCAAACACTACAAGACAATGAACCCCGGTCGATACTATCAGGGGATTATCAGTATGGCACACCTAAACCCCTTGCCCCATGGAAGCTTCGAGACAGCGGGCTTAAAATGAACAAACGTGATAAAAGATAGAAACTCGCTTATTTTCCTTTCGAAATTATTCATGTACAAGTTTTCCTTTATAATTATAACGGCCCTCACGCCAGAATCCCCTCTGCCTTCGGGCGGTGGATTCTTCTCAATGGCGTGCCAATGGGGTAAGCTAAAAAGCCCCGCAAACAATCGCCACATTCTTCAGGGGGTACCAATTGCCCTTTGTGATTACGGGGCGAGGCGTGGTGCCAATTAGCCTCCAACCATTCAAGCTTCCAGATCCAGTCACTCGAGAGAGGAGGGAGGGGGAGAGGAGGGAGGAGGCAGATGAGCCGTTTCCATTTCGAATGGGTCTCTTGCCCATCCCGTAGAATCCCGTAATCACGGCCGGTCAATGGGCGTTTCTCCTCCTCGTGTAACGGTGCATTGTCAGGAGATAGATGAATGGACGATTGGTAAGGGGGAGGGAGAGGGTCCGGCTGGCTTGAAGAGGCATCAGCTGTATGCGTCCATGCGCCAGTGCCTCTAACACCCCCACTGGCGGAGAAGGCAAAAAGATCTGGGTGAAATGAGCTCTGCCAGGGATGTGCTCATGGAAAGGACCCATAAATTTACGCGAGAGATCCTCGCAATCATAGGCCCTGTCATTATTGCGAAGACGAGGGCTAATCTCGCAGACAGATCGGTGCCAATCTTGTCCATCCCCTCATGGACACTCGTCCCCAAAGGGGTCAGACCCATCACTTCCACTACTCCCCTCCGAGTGCTAATGGAGTTCTCCCCCCGATGAGATACAGATGAGTGATTGCCCCTGGATCCCTTTGGGTGATTCATAATCGATTTCGCGCCATCTTGGATCCCCTCCAGGGATGGATCCTCTGGAGTCTTTTGCAGTGTGTGGCATTGATCTCATCCGTCCTATCAGTTTGCTCATCATCTTCCGGAGAGAGATAGTGAGAGTCGCCTGATGATGAGAGATTCGGGACGAGAAAAAGAGACACTGCCGCCTGGGGGAAGAAGGCAGAATTGATCCGAGTCCGGAAGTCGTCTGCGAACAGGTTCACTTCTGGCCTTTGTGTTCCCCCCGTCTCGGGACTATTGTGATGTTGAATCACTCCTCTTCTCACTGAGATCGGAAACTCCGATAAGACTGGGTCGTCAACTTTAGCGCATCTTTCGCAATGTTGTTTGGGCGGAACTCATTAGGCAATGTTCCATATACCGTTATATTTTTCCCGTCCTGGCAGTTCTATATCGTGGAACTAACTGACCAGGGAACTTTCCAAATCCTTCCACCGGCTGTCAGCAGTATCAATACTGACCCGACCAAAGTTTACGACTCCCTCCAGATCCCACTCTCATTGCATAATCAATGCGCGGGAGGAAAGTGGAGAGGGCCTATAAATCGACCGTAAATATCGACCTCCCGGTATTGAGAGGGAGAAGGAATCTCTGATCCCTGAGTAATACCGCAGTGTTCACTCTGAACCCGAGGTCCAATTCAATCACAAAAAGAGCGCTGTCCATCTCGCAGATGTGGAACACTGGCAAGAACCAGGGTATAAGAACAAGGCCAAATGTGCTTGCATTCGCCCGAGTTACTCATCAGCCCTAAAAGCAGAGCCAGCGAATTTTCCCTGGAAAATATTCCCCTACTCTCGGCTTTGCGTGACTGATCGAATAAGGCGATTTGGGGGATTTCGCCGATATCCTTCTCCTGGAAAGGAAGGATTCCCTTGAGGGGTGTGCTGCGGGAGATGAGCAAAAGGGCGTGTCTCTATTCGATGACTCCTGACAGTTCAAAGGCGGGCGAGTGGCCAAAATGGACCCCGTACTGGTTTGACTGCCTCCTTCGCCAGGGTAGAGACTACCACTGATCCCTGTAAGCAGCAGTGCCATTCACTGCAGAAGGGACAGGGACACTGATAGTAGTAAGGAATGCCTTCAGGCACAATGGTCCCTTCTCTTCTCTTCGCCCAATGCGAACACTCGCGGCATGCTTATGCAAATACCGTGCTGCGGCGCAGTCAGTGAATCATTCCAGCCCCGAATCGAATCAGATCGTCAAGAGAGACAATCCCCCCATGTTACGACTGCGCTCCGTTGCACTTCCCGGTACAGATACCGTAATCTGGGCAGGGAACCGACAGCCCCGTTGTTCGGTAGCCCATTGGTTTGCGTTTCCCGTGATGGGTCCGACCTTGGGAGGAGAGGGCGGATGGCAGCATCACATAAACGAGGGGTCGAGGCGTCTTTCTCAGATGGTGAGAAAGGGAACAGCCCTATAAATGGACACATTCAGACAGTCACGACAGATCTGCACCGCTGCGCATCGACCAAGAGGCAGTGGACGAAAAAAAAGCAACGTTTTGACGTCTCGCATTCGGCCGGTGAATAAGATGGGAAAGAGGGAACAAGCGTGAATGCCATCGGAGGCCCTGTGACAATGCACCACGTTGTAGTGCCTCATGGAGGAGAGCGTGGGAAGTTCTCTCTAAGCGCTGACAACACGAGCCCGAGGGAGAGAGATTACATCGCAAACATATCAAATGCTGCCCCACGCAAGGGAATATCCCTGTACGTGAGTATATCACGGGTGGCAAGGAAATTCGAGACAGCAAGAAATAAATACAAAAAAATGCAAGTGCCTACCTGTGGAGCAGAAGGCGCAGTGTCCGAGGATACGCGCGGTCTCGAAGTTTCCGGCTGAAAAATATAAATAGTGAAATTAAATCAATTATCGATCCAATCACTTCCCAGAGAGCCGACATAATAGAAGAATGGAGAGTAACCTTGGGATCGTAATCTCGGGCGACATGTTTCTTGTTGGGATTACCGCCGCCCGGTGACCCGAACGGAAACCAGCCTTCCGTCTGTTGTTCGACTGGAATTGCATTGTTTTCTCCTCGAGATTCACTTTGTTTCAGTTTGCGATCGCCAGGGGGACATTTGAATACTCCCTATGTTTTAGAGTCGTGCTTATCAGCTGTCATACACACAAAAGTGAGCCGCTGGGCTCGTCACTCGAGGGCAATCCGCCGTTACCCCCGGCACCTCCACTCGCTCTTATCGTACACAACGCGTCTGCATGCTGCCGAGATTTTCCTCCTTCCCTCCTCCTCGACCTTATTTACCGTGCCCCACGTTGTGTACAGGAAATAGTGGCTCGCACGTGGTCGAAAGTTTTTTTTGCTGAGGATAGGGCTGAAGAAAAAAGGTTTCATTACATAACAGATAGTCGTGAATAAACTGCCCCCGTCTTCTACGCGTCTCTCATGGGGGGAAAGTCTCACAGCTGACACGGATCCGGTGTGTGTTCGGGCGGCAGAGGCGGAAAGAGGAAGCAGACCGCAGGCTATTTGCCAGTTCCTCCCACTGGTCAGTCGCACACAAATGGGGCGCATGGGTGCTCCCATGGCAACCGATGGTCAGGGATGATTTTTGCGCGGGATCCAGATTAACAGATGATATCCATAAATAGAATAATAAGCAAAAGCAATAAATATAAAATAAAGGCTCACGCTTCTCGCGCTCCCACTGTTCCCGCTTCTTGCGCATGAGGTCGCCGTCGTCGGAACGTCGGAGCATCTTTCTATCGGAGAAGTCTATTCCCGATCAAGCGTGCATCCCTGCAAATGCAGGGACTATCAGAGTGATCACAGCACGAGAGATAGCGCGATAAACAGACGCAGACGACAAACAACGACAAATTATGCCCAAGGAGGATAACGGTGGATGAGCAATGGCGCCTGTAGACATGGAGAAGCGCAGTGGGAGCAAAGAGGAGGGAGGAGGGAGGGGGCAGGGCCCGCCCAGGGGAAGAGAGAGAACGTTTGAAGGAGGGGAGGGGCGCGCGAAGGAAGAAGACACAGAGAGGGAAGGAAGGACACAAAGCATGATCCGGAAAACGATTCGACTCGCGCTAAAAAGAGACATGAACCGCTTATGGAGGGCGAGGTGACAAGCAACAACGACAAGTCAAAGGTTGCCGTGGGGGCTGTGAATATTTCAGTACACGAGCCCCAAAATGATGAGGAAACCAGTCTGAAGTCGGCAATACAAGCAGCAATAAATAAGCGCAACAAGGCGAACGAACACCTGTTGACACGCCTGCGAAAGAGCGAGCTCGCACGCGAGGTAGTCTAATTTGAATTTTCATGTTTCGCGCGCCCTATTTCCCAGATCTGCAGATGTATAATGGTCTACAAAAATGGTTTTTCGATCGTATTTTTGTTCACTTTGAAAGAATTTGGTCAAATCGATAAGCATGAAGATAAGCCCCGATGTTCCCGTCGGAAAGTGTAGCTCCTGACGGATACTCGTTCGATGGGCCCATCCCATGGCAGCTGCCACCTCTTTCCACTTTTTACCCGAGATCCTTGTCCTCGCCCGCAGTTGTTTCGGCAAGCTAATGGATTTTTCGAGTGATCATTGCTTAGTGGTGAAACAAGCGTCGACGTTTGTCAATCACTGTAGATTACCGTAACTAAAACACGACGGCGTTTACTACACCACAATGAAGGTCTTGTCAGGAAAAACCTACATTTTGGGATAAACAATACGAGAAAATAAGGTGCAGGGGAATCGCGAACACGGGTAGAAATTGACAATGACGAGGCCTTCTCAAACTCTATACTCACTGATGATTTGCATTATGACTCTCCTAAATTTTGCATTACACTTTCGATCAATCACGAAACCAGACAAAACGCGATCGATCCTTTAATTCCAGACATCCTCCCAGTCTCCTTCGAAAGCGGCTGTCTCGTCTTCTTCTTCTTCTCCATCTTCTTCTTCACCGCCATCCTCCGAAAAGGCTCGTTTTCGTTTCCTATTTGACTAACTAGTTGCACTGGCCCTAAGCGTAGTTCGAACACAGTGGACTTGTGTTTTCGTGGATGATGGCCGCATGTTCGCGAAAGGCTTTAGCCTGAAGCGTCCGGCATCGTCCTCCTAGAGGTTACCTAAAATCCCGTGAAGGGGTTCCAAGTGATTCCGCGGGGATCGTGACCCAGTATTAGAATGAACTCTGGACCAGTCTGGGGAGAAAATAGAGCATCTCGGGGGTCAGGTTGCCTTTCTGTCTGGAACTTTACAGACCATTTATGACGTGGAGCTGGAGGAACGAGGAAGAGGCGAGGGCATCGAGGACGAGAAGATGGAGATCGACAAGGAGTGATGAAGCAGAAGAAACAAGTCCGAATTCATGTCCAGCGGAGGCCGAATGTTCGCTTTCATTATTGTCGCGAACCAAAAAGCTGCTTAAAATGCCGCCAATTGACGTAGGCAGGCTATGCTCATTGGAGTGAAGCAGCTGATCAAGTGCGCGCAGCTCATCATTAGTTTTTATTTACTAGCGCCGAAATTCGGAGCCTTTGGTTCTCGACAATATCTCTTCTCTCGCAATCAGTACCAACTTTATTTAGGCGGCTAAAGTTATTTTGAACGTTCGCGAAACATACATTTTCAAGCCACAATTAAATCTCTTTTTTTTAAAGCCGCTAAACTCAGAAAAAAAATGATTTCTCTGACCCACCGTATGCTCCAGTCCGACATTGTGTACTGTATGTTTTTGAATTCCCTCCCTTTCCAGATCAATGGCCAGAGGGTACGTGGCACCGTGGACTGCGCCCGGATTACTGATCTACGGGCTCTCGTCTTTGGCTCTCTCTCGCTATGGTGTTATCCTACGACTGCCGCGGCTCGTGTATACGACGGATGACGACAAGGCGACAGTGGCGATCCTCATCAACCTCCAAAAAGGCTCGTTTTATTTTCCCTTTCTTCAACACTGGTTGCACTGGGACTGGGCGTAGTTCGAACACTTTTCGGACAGTTCGGACATGATGCCGTCAAATCAATGATGGAGGGAGATGGAGGGAAAAGACGACAAGTCGAGGTATTAACTTTTCCATGCACAATTTTCCATATAATCCGACATGGTCGAAATAAAACATCATCATCCTTTCCGTTCAGGTGTCGTCCGCGTGCCACACGAGGCTCTGGAAACTTCCCGACGGAATCTAGCCACTACATCTACTACTCCACCCACCAGTGGAGATGCCGC
>JACMIG010000194.1:20427-39005 GCA_014805385.1 Levipalatum texanum
CCCTCAGGTGCGGGGCGTTTGGGGGGGGGGCGGGCTGGGGCTCCCGTATTACCCAAACACATACAAAAAACCGCCTCACGGTTCTTTGCTCAGTGGCCCCCCCCCCCCCCTTCCCCCTTACAGAGGTTGGTAAGCGACGTTAGCGGCGGGACGAGTAGTGAGTATGCGAGGAGATGTCAGTGCGCAGGAAGCGAAAGGGAGACAGGGATGGTACCTCGGAGAGAGTTGTTTCGTCATCTGCGGAGTCCTGCTTCTTTCCCTTCTTGTTCTTGTTCTTCTTGTTCTTGCCCTTGCCTCCGGCGTCGTGGACGACTTCAGCAGGGGGAGACACCTGAAGGTGCGGATAGCAGAGAAGAGGTGCGAGGGGAGGGTGAGTGAGGGGACATGCACACAGAACAGCTACAGGACAGAAGGGATACCTTGGCTCCGTTGAGGGCGGCGACCTCCTGGTCAGCTGCGTCCTGAAGAAGAAAAGATTCAAGGACTGCCTACAGATAACTCACGTATTCGAGCTCGGCGACGTCAACTGAGGTCTTTCCGGACTTGGGGGCTCCATTCTTCAACGAAATATTTTATGGGATGGAGGGGGTCTCTCACTGATTCGATGACTGTCTGGGCGGGCTCGTCGTTGCTCTCGGAGTTCTTCTTTCCCTTCTTGTTCTTCTTCTTTCCTCCAGCGGCGTTGTTGTTCTGCAGGGTTAAATGTTATTATTGCACCATTCCCATTGCCCACAACAAACGTGGACACCAAAGCCTGGAGTTCGTAGCCGGCTCGGCAGAGCTTGGCGGCCATAGTCTCCTGGCCATAGTCGATCATGGCCCCCGATCAATGCAGACTGATCACAAGAAAACAACTAGTTCACACCCTTCGATCCTGAGTCACGAGGGTAAACGTGTCCTCTTTCTGCATGGGGCTATCAAAGGCGGCGCCAGTTCACATCTATCTCATTATCAGCAAACATCGAGGTCACGGGTCCGGAACAACACGCTCAGAACAAAGAACCAATCCCCTCAGCTCTCATATTAATAAAATAGTGTTTACGTCAGTGGTGAGAGGCTGCTGCTCCTTCTTCTCTGCAACGGGTTCCTCCTGAATTCATTCTCGGTAGAGGGGGAAAGGAAGTATTAATAATACCTCAGCGTGTCCGTTGGTGTCCACGTACTTGGCCTCTTCAACGACGGCGGTACCAGTCTTGGGAGCTCCATTCTGAAGCAACTCGCTCTTTCTCCATCTCCACTCATTACTCACCGCTGTCTCGTCGTGGCTCTCGGAAGTCTTCTTTCCCTTCTTATTCTTCTTCTTTCCCGATTCAGCAGGAGCGGCTTCCTGAGCAGCGACCGCGTTCTTGGGAATGAGCTCCTCCATAAAATTTCACATGTCGGGATAAAAATAACAAAAAATTAACCTCCTCAGCGGCCTTCTTCTTGGCGTCTTCCTCTGCCTTCTTGGCAGCCTCGGCCTCAGCCTTCGCCTTGGCCTCTGCCTCCTTCTGGGCCTGGGCCTCAGCCTCTGCGGCCTTCTTCGCCTCTTCATCCGCCTTCTTCTTGGCTTCTTCTTCGGCCTTCTTTGCAGCCTTTTCCGCTTCCTTCTGTGCCTTCGCTTCAGCCTCCTGCTCAGCCTTCTTCTGCGCCTCCTCTTCGGCCTTCTTCGCGGCCGCAGCCTCAGCCTTGGCCTTAACCTCTGCTTCCTTCTTCGCCTTGGCCTCAGCTTCGGCGATCTTCTTGGCCTCCTCCTCGGCCTTCGCCTTGGCCTCCTTCTCTGCCTTCTTGGCAGCTTCCTCAGCCTCCTTCTTGGCCTTGGTCTCAGCATCGGCCTTAGCCTTGGCCTCCTGCTCAACCTTCTTCTTCGATTCCTGTTCGGCCTTCTTCTTGGCCTCCTCTTCGGCCTTCTTGGCTGCTTCCTCTGCCTTCTTGGCTGCCTCGGCCTCCGCCTTCACCTTGGCCTCGGCGTCTTTCTTTGCCTTTGCCTCTGCTTCGGCAGCCTTCTTGGCCTCGCGCTCAGCGGCCTTCACGGCATCCTTCTCGGCCTGTAATTGAACCGTGATAATGAGACAGTGTCGTTCTAACCTTCTCCTTGGCGAGCTTCTCCTTCTCCGCCTTCTCAGCGGCCTTCTGCTTCTTGTTCTCGGCATCCTTGGCGGCCTGAAAGGTGTCTTGTTTTTAACTTAAGACGGTTGATGAACCTTCTCCTCCTTGGCCTTGGCGGCCTTCTCAGCGGCTCCCTTGTTCTCCTCCTCCTTCAGCTTCTTCTCGAGCTCGGCCTGCTGGGCCTGTTCCTGTAAACATTGTAATCAGTTGGTTGCAGTCGTTATCAGTGACCTTGTCAGCCTGTTCCTTCCTGGCGGCGGCCTGTGCCTCCTTCTGCTCCTTCTCCGCCTTGGCCTGTGCCTGACGCTGCTTCTTCTGAAGTAAAATTATTGGAACTTAGTATCATTAATGTTTAACCTTAACATCCTTCTGCTGTTGGACGAGCTTCTTCTGGGCGACTTCCTCTGCCTTCTGCTTCTAGAGCGACACTTCATCACTTTTCCAAGTTACAGTCTCACCTCAGCCTCTGCCTTTTTGGCGATCTTCTTCTTCTCCTTAGCTGCCTTCTGCTCGGCGGTAAGCTGAGGATGTGGGTGAGATGGGCAGTGCGTGGGGGGATTACCTCCTTAGCGGGCTTCTGCTCTTTGGCGGGTGTGGCGACGGAGACGCCGATCTTCTTTGCACTCACGGCCGTGTGCACGGATTCGAGGAGCCTGCAAAGTGCAAATCTTGTTATTGTGCGGAATATTCATGTTGGCAGAGTGACCACTTTCCGTGTCGCCTGTGAGAAGTCAACTGATCGCCCCTTCCCCGTCCCTCTTCCCTTTTGTCACGCGTCCTCCTCCTTTCCACTCCCACAGGTGAGGAGCAGATGGCCATTACATGATAATCCTCCCGCCCAATCATCTATCATGCATGCAAACACCGCCCTTCTCCGACACCCTCATCTCACTGCACTATTGCCCATTTCATCATGGTCGCCCCACAGCAGGGAGAGTGCCTTCCTCCCCCAGAGTGAGCACAACTTCTCGCTAGAAAAGGAGCGTGCCCTCCCGCTTGATGAGTTCACCCCCAGTGTCCTTTCCCTGACACCACACACGCTGAGATTTGTTGTTATGGAATGGACAAAGGGAAGGTCGCACTGTATGACCGTCAACACGTGAGGAGTCAAGGAAGGAGTTGTCGCCCCTCCATTTTCCCGCCATCTTTCTATTTTGACATCGAGGCACCGACGCGAAAACAGGGCCGCTAGGGGCTGCACTTTGGTGGTCGCCTCTGCCCCTTCCATCCCCCCTCCTTCCCCTCCATCCTCCCCTCTCCTCCCAATAGCTGACTCATGCCTCACACGGCATGGAGGAGAAGATCTCACTGACCCAAGCAAACACACCAACTACGCAATCCCTAACATAAAAGGGTTTACGATAGCTCCAAAAGAATTGAAGGAATGTTTCGAAACTGACCACTGCCTGAGGGCCGCACGACGGGCCTTCTCTCGGCGGTAGAGGGACTTGGCATGGCTGACGACGTTGACGAATCGCTTGTGCGAACGATTCACGGCCTGAACGGAAAACGTTGACCCCATCAAAACCCCATCTCGTCAACGTCGTGGCCGAGATCCTGTTTTGGTGGTACGTTTAATTGAATTCTCTGGCATTCTGATTAGCAGCATCCGTGATTCACTCGCCTTCGTTTTCTTTCTCATTGTAAATAGCCTCCTGCCTAGCATACTACTCCTCTCAAAACTGTGGTAACGTGCCGAGCTCTCAAACAGAAATATCCCCTCAGCACGCGAACACGAACGAGAAGCAGATCTCACTCTGGGGGATTTCATCGTAGCTCCTGTTTGTTTTTCGTAGATTCACTGCTTCTGCCGAGGTGCTGCAGTTGCTCTTTCGAGTTCGAAGAGTTCGAGGCGCTCGACCTGGAAAGGTTGCAATAGATGGGGCGAGAGAAGGTGGAGAGGGCAATGGAGAAGGAACGCCGCTGCCCGAGAAGGGAGGGCTGTAGCCACGTACACAGCTATTGAGCTTTCCCCGTAAGGCGCCCCACGCAAGAGAGGAAAGGAGAGGAACGAGGGGGGCAGAGAGGGGGCCTCCACAGTTCTGGAAACTATCGAGTGCCTACTTGGAGGGAGATGGAAAGGGGAAAAGACGCGGGCTTTCGGTGCCGCCCAAGCAACAAAGGGGAAAAGGAGGGAAAACGGAGTGAGTACGCAACACATAATTGCAACAGCCCTTATCAGTCTGTATGATGCCATCTCTCAGCGCCAGCATCAATAAACCCTCTCCTTTCTACCCCCTTAATCTCCATGAGGGATACCCAGTTCGAGATCAGTCGGCGGCCGTAAATTGTCTCGGGCCGCCATGAAATGGCACTTGTCAGCTGAAGCAACGAAAGATTCGTTCAATGGAGATCTCCGCCTCTTTCCAGGTTCTCCCTCAGTTGCGAGGCGTCAGGAGGGAAACCCAAGTTCCCCTCCCGTGGCGGTTTAAAAAAGAAAGAGGCACAAGGAGAGCGGGGGAATGCGAGGGAGGGGAGTGGGCAGCGACTGCGGAGGGAGGAGGAGACAGAGAGAGGAGGGGGGGACAGAAGGAGGACGGGGAGGCAATCCCATGTTGCCGTCCCCATCCATCCAACCCCCGAGCACCATTCGGAATAGCAAGCAGTGCTGCAATAATGATAAGGGTAGGGAGAGGGAGAGGGGAGGTCACCTCCACCTGGATTACTCAGCAGCTAGTAAAGTAATTGAGGTATCAGATAGAGGAAGGCCGGAGCCCGGGGGAGGGACAAGGGGTGACTGGACACCTCAAATGGGTTCGAATGCCGAGGGAGGGAAGGGGGTGGATGGGCGGAGATGCGTGAACATCTGGACTGTCGCGAGCAACGGATCAATCGACGTGGGAGAGAAGGGGAAAGAGGAGAAAGAACTGCGGGTGTGGGGAGGGGGGAGAGGGGACTCGTCGTTTGGAGGAGTCTTCTCTCCCTCCCTGTGATCTTCTCCCTCGGCCATGAAGCAAAGGCACGACAACACAAAACAATTCCCCCCTCTGCCCAGATGACTTGAGTGGGAAACACACTCCTCCCCTTCACTTCCTAGGGCTAAGTTACGACAAAGAATGCATCCACTTCTTCGACGATGGGGGAGGTACATCTGTCTTCCACTCAAGCGTCTCCTAATCCGCATCAATCGCTGTCTCTGGAGATGGCATTAAAGGGACGATTGGAAGACGTCGAGGTCACCGCCACGACCCAATACTCGATAACTTCCGAGTCCAATCGAAGGGGAATGCTAATCGGGAATCGTGGGGTTAATTGCGTGTCTCCCCCCGCCTTCGAAAGGTCGCAGGAACGACGTTCCACTGAGGCGATTTGGAATGGAAAGCGGAGAGGAGGAACACATCGGGAAAGAAACAAATTCGCCCACTCCTACTCTCAAAAACTGCAGTCAACACTCGCGCAAAATCGACCGACCTTGACTATATTTGAGCATGTTAGAGGGGGAAAGGGGAAGGGGAGAGCGGAGCAGTAAGTGAACAAGCGATTCAATCGACACTGTTTCTCGCACGCTGCGCAGATTATCCTGCAGGGGGGCAACCGTCCATTTCGCAATGGTCACCGCATCTGACGAAACGGTGGCGACGACGCTGAATTAGCAGGGCGAGGAGCGAAGGGAGACGAAGGGAAGAGGGGCAGATGGGGTAAGACGAAGGGAAGAGGGGCAGATGGGGTCGTAAATGGATCTTCGGATCGCGGCGATTGGCGCCTCCCACATGAATGGGGCTATTCCGTCTGGAAGATGTTGTGATCGACAGAGTGCAAGTACACTTCTGTCCGAGGTGGGAGAGGCACAGTTCAAGGGATGCCAAAAATAAATGGAGAAGTGAACAGGGGAAAAGTGCTCGGGGATCTGCAGAATCTGGGAGAAGCAGTCAACTTTGTCTTGTATGCGCGCCTCTTTGTATCTGCCGAGAGACACACAAACAGTGCTCATTTGCCCCCCTTACTCGAGGATGGCAGGATGACTAGTGTTCAGAGGGAAACAAGGCGGCATCCTCACTCTCGACCACTTGATCGACTACGAGGGACATAAATAATCAGCCAGGCCAGTTGCCAAGAGAGGAGGACGTCGAGTGCGAAGAAAGTAGCGCCTATTTCAGTTCTCGCGAGCCACTTGGGGGAGATCGCGACGTGAGAGAAAAGGGAATTTGCCTCCTTTGATCGTTATACGGTGCGACAGGGCGACAAAATGTTTGAAGAAAGTTCGCGGTGAAGAAGATTCACCGTCGCTGCTTCTTTGAACACGCCGCAATTAAAAACTTCGTACCCGGATAGGGCAATTCTCTGATTGTCATCAGTGACAGAAGGACGAGTGTGATTGATCGCCTTCGAGATCTTCCATCCCAAGGTTCAGTGACTGCTTTTTGCTTCGATGATCCATCGAGTAGTCAGAGTAATGGGGTTGTGAAAGGGAAGAAGTGGGTGATCTTATGGAGGAGTATGCATGGGGAGTGGGTTGAAGAAAGAGCATCTGTCGTCGAGTCCCGACATCTGGATCCATGAAGCCTTCACTCCCGAGACACTCCTATGAGCCCATTCCATCTTCCCTCGATGAAATGCACTTTCAACGGCTCATTCAGTTTCAGCCACAGAGAACATCGAATGATTCTCTGCGCGCTCGTAACTGTCCTTTGTTCTCGGCTTAATGAGAACTTGTAAATCATCTTCTCAGCTCAGACGCAGCCTTCACCCCTCGACTCTTTTTGCCTCCTGCTCATTCCGGCGAGAAAAAGTGCGAAGGAGTCGAAGGGAAGATAGGGAGAAAAGATAGCTGAACCTATGGCGGAGTGTAAAGCAGAGCTACTCTCGTTTCCGCTCTCACCCTGCTCACCTTTCAGGACTCACACGGCCACTTGCACGAATGTGTCAGATCGTCTTGATAAATGGCTATGATTAAAGTTTATGTCACCTGCTCTTGCGAGCTCTACTCGAGGGACACGAGAGCATTCTCAATGGCTACCTCCAATTATGAATTCAAATGCCCCAGGAAGGAAGAGAACTCGGTGTTGTAAGGCAACGAGTAACCTTTCTAAGAAGGAAGCTGAGTTGGTGCCATCGTCATAGGAATCAAGATCTCACCTGTGGGCAGAGTCGCTGGTTGAGCAGCTGGAGGAAGCAGTGGAAGGGCGTCTGTTGTGAGTGTCTGCCTGGGGCAGGGGAAGAATCCTCTGGAGGGAGGAGGAGGGGCGGTTTCGTCGCCGCCGACTCGTGCTCAAGACGCGTGCCAACAAGTCGCTGTATCTGTGTAATCACCACCACATTCCGCACCTCCGTTCGATCACTTCGTCTCCGTCTTCGAACCATTCACAGACGGAGTAATTGTGATCACGTGTCCCCCTTGCAAGCAGATCAATGGGGATACTTTGGAGTTGTTTTTCCTCGTTCTCGTGGTTGGCGATGGAGTGTAAAGAGTGTCCGACGGGCAACCAACGTCGCTTTATCGCACTGATCACGAATAACACACGAAGAGGTGAGCGAGAGGAACGAGGGACGAGAAATCGGAGGACGGGAGAATGAGATCCATTGATCGAGACCTATTGGATAAGTGGATCATGTACAAGGCGAAGAAGAGAGTGCTTAGTGGCCTACTGATTCACGGAAATTGTGCATTGCTTGTAGCAGGCGAGAGTATTCGTTCCGACGCGGACCATCGAGGGGGGCGGAGGAGCGCTTCCCGAACCTCATTCCTGCAAGGGATTATGCTGATGCGTGTGAGGGAGTAAGGTGCTTACCCTGGTGGCATCCGATGCACTCGCAGCATTCGAGTGTCATCCTCCCTCCACACACTCGACTGCACTGGGCACGGCTCACGCGGAATAGTCGTTCTGCGGGAATGACAGCTACGGGGATGGCGTCTTCGTGGCACAAGCACTGCAGGGCGCACACGGAAAGGAGAGCCAAACTCAACACGAGACGAGAAGGCATGTTCCTGGGGTTACCTGCAGTAGGATTTTTTTTACAACTTTTAGACCAAGACAGCATACGAATGAAACAAATGTGAGAGATGGGAATGATATGAACCAGGAACTAAAGTTTAGTCAATTTCGAAATGAGGACTATTTTGTCTGAGACGGTGGACTGCTAGATATGCCAACTCTGGTAGCTTAGTACAACCACGGACAGATCAGCCTGTTGAGACCCGAGAAGGGCGAGGAAGGTCTGAGCCCGCCCCTCTGCCCAAAGGAGCAGGTGTTGATACGAGTCGGCATGAGGACACGAGACTCAACAACAATTATTGACTAATATTTAAGAGAAGTTCGTGGGTGGATGATGGTGGAAGTAAAGAGTTACTAAAGTCACGTGGGACAGATGCACGTGGACGTGTTCGCTGAGAAGATCACGTCAAGCTCAGACTCCGGGATCAGCCAAAGGAAAGCCGGAGTGTGTGGAGACAAGCCTCGGATACGCGCTCTCGAGTTGGAAGAGTCAGAATTAGCATGGGAGCGTCGCCCACGCGAATGAGGCGACCTTTTGATGCATCGTAAGTGAATGAGGGGCCACTCAACTACGACGTCGACTCATCCTGGAAGCGAGACCCCCCTGCATCCCAATGAAGTCACCTGATTCAATTGAAGACGTGGCGACGGTGTACCCGCCCGGGTCTGAATCTGCACCAACCAGAAGAAGAGGCCAAGGACCGAATACCCAGAAGACCTCCACCAACTGAAGCAGGTGGAGTCACTCCCATGATCAATGGTGCTAGAATTCCTCACGAATTATGCAGATGCGCAATGACGAAGACGCCAAGATGCATACTCAGGAGAGGCGAATCCTTTCCAGTAACAAACTGATGATTTGTTGAACCTTCTCGACATAGAGTACGTTATGCAATGAGTGCACAGGAAGCAAGCCTTCAATTCATTTGGGGGCTCATGAATTATGCGGGGGCGGGGGATGATCATGTAGCACATTGAGGAGGACATGACAGGAGGACAGAATAGGCGGGAGGTGAGACTGAGGGGAGGGCATCGTAGTCCGGATTGACAGTCGCAGTCAACAGGCACTGATTGTTCTTCCTGGAGGATGCCGTGAATAGGGACGACGCCTACCACTCACTCCCTTCCCAGATGCTGACGTTGTTTTCATACCCGCCCACCACAGAAACAAAGAAGGCCTACGGAAAATAGGACTATCCAAGTAGGGTGCGAAGCTTTATTATACTGAGGACTATATAGCTGTCTGAATGGAGGGGTTCCTCGTGTGAATAGTTCGAAAGTACACGGCCGAGAGATGATGGCATTTCGTGCAAGACAATTGTAATGGAAGAGAGCAAGGGCAGATATAAATATAATACGATCCGAATGTGCTAATTTTCTAGTCGACTGTATCTAGCGCCTCTATGGTGGTAAGTGAGTGTGCCATGGGAGGGAATGACGGAAGTGAGACCTGGTCTTAGAAGGGGGAGGGGATTACTAGCACTCCAATAGATTCAAATTCGTCGTAACATCGTTGTGCCCGGAAGGTCAGTTGATTGATGCTGAATACATGATACGGAGTCTTCGAATGGAGGAATAGTAGGCCCGAAATGTCAAGACGAAGATCCCAGTTGATCCATCTCAATTGAGATTGGATCCTTCCTCCGCAGGATGCTCTCTCAGGTTCACAGCCTTCGTTGTGTCCAGCCGTTCGCTCTACAATTTGAGCGATTGAAAACGATATTTCTGCGACTTTATTCAGTGCGAGTAAAATTGAACGCAGATACAATCAAAATATTTGTATTTACATACAATATGATAAAACAAACTAACTTCTCCATTCTGCATTTGCTTCAATGCTGCGATTGCTGCGATTTCTTTTCGTTGCTTCTTCGAATTCCTTTCTTCATACTCGAGACTACATTGAAGGATTGGAGGGACAATAAAAGATCACAAACCGATGGTCAATGATTCTCCTGATGATCATCTCGGTTGTCATGTCACTGCCCGAGTCGACCTCCTTCAAGATGTCTCTTCGGCGGGCAGCCGCATAAGGATCGGGTTGACCCTCGACCTCGTGGTGAGGGACGCGATTTCCTTGCACAACAACCTGCAATGAGACCAATTGAAAATTATGATTTTGTTCTAATTGTTAGTGTTTTACTGTTATAAACGTCTTTGGTCCAACGATTATTCTACCTTGATGTTGAAGTTCTCGATGATGTCGTCCGTAATGGCGTAGGGAGCCCCAATGATGACCTCGGAGACGGGCTGTAGAACGGTTTTCGTTTGCACTTGACAATGAATGAGCACCTTGTAGGCCAGAACAGAGAGGACGCGCTCGTGCAGATTCATGATTGGATGATTTCCGCCCTTGTACTCGTTGACTACCTGAATGGAATTGATTCACAGCCACTGCTCATCTTCATGCTGTTTTGCAGTGTCACTGAAAGAGTATAATTTAATCATAAAATTTTAATAGAGACGCAGGTTACTGGTCCATTTCGTTTGGATACCTGGTCTGAAAGAATCCCGACGATGAGGTAATCGCCGAGCTTCGCGGCCTCCTCCAAGAACGATAGATGTCCGATGTGAAAGAGGTCAAAGGCCCCGCTCACGTACACAACCTGAAATCAAATTTCGGATTATTTCACGAGATAATTTATTTGAACCGATATTCAAAAATCTTTTTGGGCGTCATGAAGAAGTATTTTAATAAATGTTTTTTTATTTTTGAATAACGTTGCTGATTGATGGCGAAAGCCTTTCTTTCCATTTTCAGAATCGTTTTTCACCTGTGCTCGCTCCTCAATTCGAATTCTAATTTAGGATAGTGAATTCGGCGACAGCACCTGGCCACCGCGTGGGGGATTGGTTTCGCCACCCCCTCAAGAAGGATCAAATATTCATCCATGCTCTGCTGTCTGTCGCCCAAATAACTTGGATTTAGATTAGTTCCTATTGGAGGAACCTATGCATACATTAGTGATTCTCGACTGTACCTTATCCGTGGGCTTGGGAGGCCTTCCCTCTGCGAATTCCAGAAGAGTTCGTGTCGAGGGGAGGAATTTGGAGACCTTCGTATACGGCGAGACCGCTTCCGTGTTCTGCAGTCGGGAGCTTTAGTAAGTTTAACCGAGCACTGATCCAGACAAAGGATTTTGCAGTATTTATTTGATTTTTAAAAAGTGACTGACAGTGGAGAGAGTGCGTGCCCTTTCGACGTGTTCGTCGATGGAATCTTCGTGGGAATGGTGAGACTTCGTCAGTAGCAACATTCGTCCGACCTTACAAAGGTTCTTTTTAGTAATTCAGGGCTATATTGTGATGTCGAATGACGAAACAAATCTGTTTAGTGTACAGAACTCTTTAGAGTAACGAATGGTACGCTGGTGACAAAAGAAGTGGCGAACAAAACGCCTTTCTCTCAAAATAATTTGAACTTACGAGATCGGTGGTTGATACTCCGATGGTTCTCTTGCACTCGCGGTACCTCCCGGCCTTTTTGACTTCATCGTACGTATCAGTGCCATCCGCAGTGAGGGTGATATCATCTAAAATCGAATTGTTGTGAACTAAGTTAAGTTGTGCACCTTAAGAATGGAGTATGATGAATTGTATATTCATCGCGACAGACTGTTCAGTTTGCGATTGACAACTAACTAACTGCGTCGAATCGCAAACTGAAACCACATAAATATTTAGTATGTTTATATTTTTAGGTTTTGACTGTTTGTTAGCAAGCACTTGGCAAACAGTAACATGCTGAGTTTACTTTTTAATTTTTCGAAAGTGGAATAAACAAGCAAGTCCAAACAGTGATTAGAGGTGGTTTGACCGCATTATGGACACTGTATTCCTTCAACAACAAGTGCGCTTACCTCCATGCACGCAGTATTCGCAGTCGTAGGTGTCCAGGGTGGCGATGGTCGTGGAATATGGTGCATCCTCTACCACCTGAAATTCAAGTATCATCAAGTTCCCCTCATTATTTCTTAGGGTCGGTCCCCCTTTTCAATCATTCAAGTCCCTTCCCCGAATGTAGATGAAAGTCATGCGAGGGGTAATAAAGCTGTCAAAAAGGACCGAGGCTGAATAGCCGAGAGAGTGGAGTTGGGGTGCAGACAGTGGCGTGAGGCCTGGACTAATCAGAGGGAAGGGGCCGTATCTTATCTTTGAACGAGACACTGCCAGCTCTGTTTACGTGAATAATCTCGTAGAGGCCAAGGTACTCTCTCAACGTCACAAAAGAGACGCGGACCTCGTCGACCCACTTGATGCCGCGTACCATGCGGTACCTCTCCTGCTCGTTGAACACTGGAGGGCCCTTGTGGAGAGTCACCTGAAGAAGGGCTCATGTCTGGGGAATGAAAGTGCAACGGATGATGTGAAATATGTAGGTTCAGATCTCGGCCGTGTTTTCCACGAGTACCTCCTCGTCGTTGTGGACTCCGACGATGAGTTTCTTCCCGAAGAGCTTCGACTGCCGCAGTTGGTTGGCGTGTCCAAAGTGAACCATGTCGTAGCTGCAAGGATGCTGTTTCATTCCGTTCGTGCACTCCATTGCAGTTTGCTTCCGGACAGCTGCCACTCGCCGTGGCCTCCACACTTCGATCAATGCAGCCTTCTTCTCTCTTTTCGTGGACAATAACCTCGTGGGATGGGATGATTGTTTGTTCAACTTCCAAGCAGCGTTAGCGTGTAAACTGGCATGAAGCACCACTTGCACTTTGAGTGTGTCGAGGGCCGAGGGCCGTTCGACGATATTTGCCCCCACAGATGGGCATCGCTTACGGAGACACACGCCTTATCTGCCCTCGAATCGGGGCTCTTAGATCCGTGAATGACGCTGGTAAGAAAGAAGGGGAAGAAGGGTAGGGGGGAAGGGACTCACCAGCCATCCGCCCATACGCGCTCGGCCTGTTTGGAGGAGTCGGCCATTGTGGACGGTCTGCAGAGAGGGAAATGAAAGCGCTACGCGTGATGCAAAGAAGCGTTCCCTGTGGACGAGGCACAATAAACAGATCGATTCGAGTCACGGGCAGCGGCAACTGATGAAAGACACGTGGGAGACGAGGAAGGATTGTCGCTCTTATGCACAATGAGGAGAATGACGATGAGAGGAGGGAGGGAGAGAATAGGGGAGTCAGGAGGGGAAGGAACCCCTCTGCCCCCAACAACGGGTCACCCCCACTGGTCTCGAGGGAGAGGTCTCTGCGCCTCCACGAGGGATTGTTCTCTCTAGAGGCCAGTGGTCAGGCTGCCAATCACGTGCCATCAAGGTCAGGCAGAGACAGACAGCACCACATGACTTGGTTTATGAGCATATCTCAGATCGTGCCAATCTTCCAGGCAGCGTATAATAGAATCAACAAAGGATACTTACATTACTTTAACTATTTCTTTCCCTTACACATCTTTATATTCATGCAAATTATGAAGACAATGCGGACTTGCATTTCCGGAAACTACCAGATGCCCCTTGGTTCCCTCCCCCCGAATTAACCAATAGATCAGATGGAGAAAAGGCCAACTAGCATAATGAGAGGCAGAGTCAAGATGGGAAAGACAAAGTAGGCCTTTCCATGGGAAAGAGAATCAGGAAGGAGGGACGAGGAGTCCGACTGCCCTGTGCCTGCTCAGAGTGTGGCGCCAAGGAGATTTCATCTCTTTTGCAGCTTTGTCTCACTCGACTCCTCCTTTCCAGTGGGCGCTAGAGAGTGATCTTTGCTGTTTCCCGACGTGTACTCGCTCAAGATATTCTTGGAAAGATGCATTAAGGAATAACTTTATTGGCTTTGTTGCATTGGGCGGCGTGCACTCGGCCCCTCTCCACTGCAGCGACTCCAGATTATGAGCCATTTTGTCCAACGCTCCTTTCCTACATGAGAAGATGTCGATCGATTGGAAATGGCCCCCCATTCGATATACCGTACTCTGTGTTTATAATTGGCGTGGGATACAGTGGAAGTGGCGTGGCAGCCTTCCCTCCTCACATCACCTCCCCCCTTTCCAACCCCTCGATCTTCCTCTTTTCCCCAGTCGCCCCTCTAGATAAAATTGTAGTTTTTGACTCGCCGAGGAGTTGGCCTTAAGTAGGCTATCACTCTCTCGTATCGAGGACACTTTTTGCATGTGGCAAGGGGGAGGTTGAACGTCCTTTCCCCTCTCGAACGGCCCTCTCCCTCTCTCCCAGCATCACCTCATACGAACGACTCCCCCTTCACTCTCCTCTCTCATCTCCTTCCCTCTCTCCTCGAACGCCCCTCGCGCATTGCACACTCAAAGTGCACTGGAGGAGCTCGGAGTCGTTTTTGCCTATTGCTGGTATTGATCTCCAAGGGGTCGATGGGGGGAGTCTCCTCTTCCGAGGGCATCGCCCGAATCCTCTTCTCTTTTTTCGCCCTCCCCCATCCGCTTGTCCGCTTATCGCAGGCGGTGTAATGCAGTGTGCACTGCCCTGTTCACGAGTTCATGCTAGCCCCACCACTCATTTCCTCCCTCTCATCCTAATCCCATTTGGTGTTGGCCTTTCATGGTCATCCCCCCCCGAGGGACATTTCATTTCCATCCACACTCAATGTTTCAGAGACCGCGAATGGCAGACTCGGGGGAGGGGAGGGAGGGCGAGGAGGGGATGGGGCGAGTGGAGGTGCAGACGCAAGGGCAGCAGGCCTCCCAGGGGCACACAACGTTCGTTGCCCCCCGCCGTGTATAATCCATTGGCTGCAGGGCCATGGAGGCAGAGGCGCCGGAGGATCCGACTGCCACGCCCTCCCACTCAGTCGACGACATTACGAAGGTAAACAATGCTTTTTACATCAACGACGAGGGTTTATTACAGGTGGTTCAGGAGATCCTAGCAGGGGCAAATGGGACGGCGTCGACTTCAAGAGGAGGACCGGTGGAGAATAGTACAATCGCGCAGGTCTATGCTCAGGTAAATTCAATGGACTCGTGGTCAGGCTGCGAAATCTCTCTTCCATTTCCAGGCGTTCCATCGCATATTCAACGATCTGAGTGTGAGCGAGGGCTCGAGAGCGGCGTCGTTATCAAGGGAACAAGCTGTTGGCGACCAGGTATCGGCCTCTTTCCAGCTGCTGGCGACCACTTCAGCACCTCCTCTCGCCCTCTCCAAGCACTGCCTTTCGTCAACCTCAACAGCTCAGCCCTGCTCCTACTGCCCTCACTTTCGCCGTTCCACAGGTTCAACAAAGAAAATGTCCCTATAACCATGTTTCAGATACCGTACTCCATCGGGCTCTCCCAACAGTTTGATACTGCGCAGGTTAGAACTTATGTCTTCTCCCACGCCCCACAAAGTGCATGCCACACAGAATTACGCACTCTCCCTTTCGATGGGCAGAGATAAGTTTGAAGAGAGAATACGGAAGAGACCCATGGCCAAGTGCTTTCTTTTAGTTGCTGTCCTTGCCTCTCGCTCACCAGGAGGCGACCCGCTCCCCCGCCCACCTCCTCAACTACCAAAACATGCTGCGGGACCACCTCAATACTCACCTGTCCTCTTCTCCAGGTGAGTCATAGCCACTCAGGGGCCTCGAAGAGTAAAATTAATAGCTGCGACGCAAGTACGAGCAGTGGCAGTTGCCAAGAGATCGCCACGATCTCGGAAGCAGAATGAAAAGAGGGAAGAAGTCGCTCGAACTGTCCTCGAGTACGTTACAGAGATTTTCATTACCCAATTCGGAACTCCTACAGGAAAGGAAGCCCGCAACTGAAGACGTTCGCCAAGAAGAACCCGACAGAGTTCAAGGATAGTCCATATCTAGCTTCGCTTCTCTTCGATGATTCCTGCAAGAAGAGCATCGACAAGCCCTCGGTGTCTCGTCCATCTGCTCCTCCACCTACCGCTCCTTCCACTGCCTCCGTCGTCCCCTCCAACATCCCCGCCGCTCTTCTGCCATTCGTGGTGAGTTTTGTTACAGGATCCTTGTCGAGCTTTTTCAGAACCACCCTTCGTGGCCGAGCATCCTCGCTGCCTACCAGAACACGCTGCAAACGAACTTCGAGCAATGGAACAAGCTCGAGGTCAGTGACGATCAGAGCAAGACTCCCTAATATAATACTTCCACTTCCTACCTCTAGCTTCCTTGCAGTTCTTAGTGCACTGCATTGCTGTATCAACGGTGTCTCACAGCCCTTCGTAGTTCACAGTACCCTTGTCCGTCCACGTACCACCGTACCCTCACTTTATCTTCGCAAAACACTATTGGATCAGCACATGTTCATAGTACATCTAGTCTCAAAAGGCAATAGGTTCCTTTAATTATTAGAACGTCGATGTAAGAGCTCCACAGTATTCTCGTCTTCCGCCATCCTATTTCTGGTTATTGTTCGTGTCTCCGCGTACCCTTCCGGTTTTTATCATTTATTAAAGTAACATTTCCCACTCCACTCACATTTTGAATTTCGTTGGAGCCGAGTTCTTTATAGGAATTGATGTATTCATTCCATGTATCCATATAATTCACATCCCACTCATTGAGAAAGAACATTGATCTGTGTTTCGTAACCACTCGTAGCAACAATCAATGGACGGTTCGATTGGTTGAAGTCGCCTCGCTAATATCATCGAGTTCATTTTTTATGGAGAGAAGAGAATGGCGAAGAGGAGGGAGATAAGTGTTTGTCACGAAAGGGCGCCCATAATCACACCATCCAAGCGATCGACGACTCGTGGAATGTTCGCCTCGAAGGGGAACTGCCCTTATCTGGGAAGGGAATAGAGAAGCAGACGGTGGACTCCAAGCCAGCACTTCAGAGGAGGAGTAGATACATATTACTGAGGACGGAACAACACAGATATTGATCATGTAGGTGTAATGTCTGTAGTGGAGAACAATGTATCTTCGCTGCTTTTCGAACTTATGAGAGTAGAAATTAATACTGGCGCTACTTTTAGTCGCAATGTCAACGGGCGTTGGAGGGTGGCCGGAGATTATCAACTAAAAATAATTAAGTTTCCATCGATTGCTAGCTCAATGTGCTCGTCTTCCTTTCAAAAATAATGTTCGTCAGTTGTCGGTGGAGTACGTGGCAGGACCTCTCTTCGGACGGGACAGCGGGGATGTTAATAAATCACATTCCCCTCCAGTCGAGTGTAGTTCTTCCGTTTTGTGCAGAGTGAGATGCGATAAATGTGACTTTCCCTCGACAGCAAAAGGGGAGGAGCACCGTCGTATGATGCGCGTAATGAAGAAGACTACTCTGCCCTCCCCATGGACTCCTTCTTATCAGTGAGGTCGCAATCATGAACCGCCCGCCTTCTGGTCCCTCCGAATATTCCTTTGCCTTGTACTCATCAACTGTTTAGGGACAAAATAAAAGCCGCCTTTGGTGGAACAGCTCTTACTTATCTGCGAAACTTTTATTTATAGGATTCACTCCCTATCTCGAAATCGTTCGTATCCTTGGTCTCTCTTGATTACTTTAGACTTTATTTGTGTGCTGTTAGCTAAATTTGACGCTTGTCTTAACAAAATATGATGAACAGATCTTGCAGACATGGAGAGTGGAGTGCAGATGCGGGCCCAGCTCTCCCAGGAACAGGAGAATGTTTTCCAGTACGTTCGCACTGCCATCGACGATTCAACCACCAGCAACGAGTTTGCTCCTTTCTTGGCGGAACTTGTGGGACTCCTGAGTTTCATCAGCATCAGGTCCGAACACCCTAACCTCAACATTACGAACTTCCTCAGTTCTACTCTTCTCGGGGCGGTGACCAAGCCCCAACATCCAACCCAACTTCGCAGCGGGAACCCATCGATGGACATCACCACGGAGAGCGCCTCTCTCAGTGCAACACCCTCTCGCCGTGAAGTTCATCGAATGCGTCAGCAGATCGCACAGGCTACATCCTCCCTTGTCCCCGATGACCCGTCCTCTGATCTGGTCAGCATGGGTGTGGGCGGTCCTTTGTGAGTAGTCGCTTCCCCTCAGGCCGTACGAGATCAACACGGTGTGGACGTCACCAGAAAGCGGCGGGCCGACAATGTCCTGGAAGCCCCGGAGGTCAAGAAACAGACAGTGACGATCAAGCTCCTCGCAGAGGAGGAGCAGTGGGTGGACATCTTCATCGACAATCTGAAGGAGGCCAAGCGAATCTTCCAATGCGATCGTCCGATGCCGAAGCAGCACCTCATCGACTTCCTCGCCGAGAAGCGGGCTATCGAAAAGAATGCCTTCGCCTCCCTCACCAAGAACCCTTCGACGTCCATGCGAATCATGCGAATCAAAGGCGCGGCTGGGAAAGGATACGATTACACCTGCGATTCGAAGAATCATCCGCCTGGAATCTTCGTCGTTTCTGTGTTGAAGCAGCACGAGAATATCCGCCTCCTGGACTCGAAGGGCGCCTGCAAGAAGGTGAGGACTTTCGTGCCTAGGAGATGAAGGCATTCCATGTTGCAGTGCTTCATCTAACACGGACAGATGACGCGGGACAAGGCAGTGCTCGATATTAAAGAAGGACTGGCTGGAACTTTCCAATTTGAGATTTTGTTTGCATCAGAATCTCCTCTTCAAGACGAACAATTTGATACCTTTCTTACTTCTGTA
>JACMIG010000195.1:0-15805 GCA_014805385.1 Levipalatum texanum
TCGTTTAACGACGGGAAACAATTCAACCACTCTCATGAACCTCCCCCATAAACCCACTATCCCCTCATTACCCCCAATGTTGAAGATAAAGATATATATAAAATACGGCAGATGTAAAGACGTAGTAACCTACGTCTTCACGTCTGCCCGTCTTTCAGCACTGCTACAAACTTAACAAATTTTATATTATTTATATTATATTAAATCGTGGAACCGGAAGGGCAGGCTAAGCAGTGAGAATCTCACAAACTCAACTATAAACCCTCCAATTTTGAAAGTGACAAGGATGGCTGCGCAACGTGGGAACAAAACGTTTTTGATAAAGAAGATGTAAATTGTTTACGTTATACATCTCTTTTATCCGCTTCAGGGGTGCAAGAAGGCTTCGCATTTCGCTGTCTTCCAGTTTGCCTTATAAACAACACACTGTAAAATTCGAAATAACGGAAGCAGAGAAATATTTAGCCCAGAATAGTTTCGCATCGTTGTGAACTGTGCACAATTTAAATGGGGGGGGGGAGATTCAAAGCTTCTCCTCTAATAGGGGGAGTCTCATCTCGACCGTTCGCAGAATCCGCATGCACAAATTGGTCCCTGCATCAGTCTAACTACAGTTAGCCCTCTGAGTCCAGCCAGGCCCGTATATCTTGAGCCCCTCCGAAGGCTCTCTTCGAAACGTCCCCGATCCTTCCCTCCTCACTCTCTTCCGAGTTGTCCAGCACTTTCTGGGATTCGTCGGTCTTCTGACATGCTCAATCACGGCTAGAATCGTCCTGCGTGCTGCCCCTTCACTACCCGGGACGTATCATCGCTATTTACTCGGACTACTTGTGAGTTCACTTGGGTCAACGTTGCTAACTCGCTATCGTGTGGCCGACTATTTCAAGAAAACCCAGGTCATCTGCGCCCTGGTTGACATCTGGATGAGCTTTGCCTTTGCTCCCATCTACCTTCTTCCCGCGGCGTGCGTCATGTCTACCGGAATACTGTTTCATGTCTTCGCACTTCCATCAGCTGTACCTAAAGTAGGCCATCGGATTGGATGGTAATAAATTGGTGGCATATCTTGATTATTCTCGTCTTCGTCGTGCAGCTTGCGGTGCCTGGCTACGTCGCGTGCTTCTTTTACCGGCTACGGGTGAGTAGGGTTTTTGGAATAATGTGTAAAGAATGGCAGCCACTTTCGACCACGTAGATTTGAGTCTGGATCGTGGGATGCTCAAACCTCTGATTACGATTAAACAAAGGCCTCTTATCTCCTAGTTGAACAGAAGAAGCTGATGTTTCTTACAGTCGGTTGATGCCACATCAATTCAGGCAATCCAGCCACCCGGCAATAAGCCCAGGCTCACGCACTTCCACCAGTGGTCATTCCTTGCTATGTCGATGGTGTGCCTCGTAGGACTTCTACCCATTCTATCTTCGGGGATTCTAACCGGTCCTCGCAAGGCAGACTACATAAGCGAGAATTTCGTGAAGGCATCACAGGAGTTTGTCGACAATGTCGTCTGCTTCGATGACCAGGTATCGAAAAACTGATGTGCAACTACAAAGTAGCCGGACACTGCGTTACCTTTTGTTCATGCAGGTCCTCGTTGTGTGTTGCTTCTACGCTGCGACGCTTTTGATTGTTTCGACTATAATTTGCATAGCTGTGAGGAGCTTTCCTGCGGTCAGTTGAGGAGCATTTTTCAGGTTCCCATTTACATCTTCCGCAAGCTGTCCTCCTTTCCAACCAAGAGTTCAGCAACTGCTAAACAGCACAGGACGATGACGACGGCACTCGTAATTACGGTGTGTTGCTTTACGATCGTACAGCTCACTTTAACCGGACCATATTGTAGTCATGCTAGCATCCAATTTTGTGGTGAACTTTCTGGGCCCAATAAAGCACCGGTTGTCAAAGTAAGGAAATGGACCAGTTGGACTTGAAAGTTGAATGACGAGATGATAGCCACTTTCTATTTCCGAGCTATACAACAATTTGATAAAGCCATGAATTTTATTCAAATTGACACGTGTACTCGTTAACAACACTTACAGGCTGCCATCCCCACGGCATTCGCCATAGGACCAGTCGCAGGGTTGGGGCTGCAGGTCGGATTGCGATTTGAAGGAGACGGTTCGTTTCTCTTAAAGAAGGAGTAGGAGGAACTTTTATGATTACTGTCATTATGGAAATGTAGACCAGACAAAGGCCAAAGTGCAACCAGACTGAGGCAAAAAGTGCATTTGGCCCACAATGCAAATCGGCTTCCTCCAACTCCATCTTTAACCTCGGTTTACAATTGCAGAAAATATAACGTAACACATTTGATGTCTTTAGTCTTTCCACTGATTGAACTGTGCATCGGTGGCTGCCACTCTCTCGCTTACTGCCTAACTCTCATAGCGACAACGCGCTCCTACAGAAGAGTTGTCGGAGCAGCCATGAAGAGGATGATGAGGGTATGATGCTTTCAGATAGTTCAAATTATATTGCGGTTTATCCTGAAGCGTTATAATCACAGCTCTCCATTGCAGGCATCAATTCAGTGCTTTATTGACTATGACGCTCAGATATATCCCGTGGAAAAGAACGCCAACAATGTACAGAAGCGCAACTCGTGGAGTATCGCCGAGATGCTGCGAAGATAGGAGTGTAAATGCGGATAAAACTGTAGATACAAACAATAACTTTATAAATTGATCTGTTTTGAATCTCATTCATTTTATGATTTGATTAAAGTTCAAATATCAAATACCTTCATGATCGAAACAATTGATAAGTGATATTATCTTCATCGATTACGTCCAGGAGTCGGTAGATCTCGAACGTTTCGTGCAGTGCGGTCAGGCGAGCCTGGAATACTGTATTTTGCGATAAAGCTCTTATACCTCATGAACAAGCGAAAGCGAATAGAGATTGCCGAGACGAGCTGCGTAGTCCTTCAGCCCTCGCGTATTTGTGTAAAACGAGTGGAGGTCCTTCAGTAGCGCGACGCGGTGTCGCTTCATGCACTCAGTGACTGTCTCGCTGAGATGGGAGCCTTTCTCTGAAATGCGATCGTTTCGCGGGCTTCAGCCTTTTCACATAAGCGAATATTTCCAACTAATGTTTTTTGCAGTATTACTCGCCGATACAAGCAAATTCGCTTGCTTTACTACAAACTCTAACGGCAGTTGCTCGACACCCACCAAAATCGAAGAGAGCCAGTCCAAAAATGGCAACGAGCTCCATCTCGTCAATGTTCGCTTCCTGTAGGGCTCGCTTGCAATCGTTAAAGGAATCCAAGAGGGAATGGAGGACTCTGAACATCAACAACGATCGTAGATAAAGAATTTCGCGTACTGTTCTGCCCTCAACTTGGCGGCCTTTGGAACGGCATCAAATACATAGCTGACGCGACTACGTCGGATAGTGGAAAGGAAGCTACAGAAAAATCTGAAATGAAGAGTGTAAATAGACCCTTTTATCAAGAAAGAAATGCGGAACAATAAAACGTACACTTCATCATCCTCTGCGAAATATTGCGTGCGCAGCCAAGAGTGCTCCACCATTACAAAGGTCTCACAGAAGTTGCGAAAAACTTGGAACTGCAATAAACCCAGATATTGTTTGCGGATGAACCATTATCGCATAAATTGTAGGCTCACCGATCACTTACCTTTATTATGGCAGTTCCGAACCCTTCTAAATTCCGAACTGTTCTCTCTCCATTGGAAATTGAGTTCTCGTGGTCAGACTACTGGAGAGCGTTTCGCGCCTATGTATGTAGGTGCGAAGTGAAGAAAGCTGTGGAATTGCCATAATAAATATGTAACTGATAGTGAAAATCGCCGATAAATCCGGTTTGATTTTGTATCGGTAATACTGTGCTGATCTCAACGGAAATACCTTCTGCGGCTCATCAAAGGTCTTGAACTCTGGAAAGACTGCATCAGCGAACTCGAATAGTGCAATCATCGCGGCGCGTCCAAGGGGAATCATCTTCTCGAAGCTCCACTCGTAGAAGCGCTGAAATTTATTATTCCACATGAGATTAACAATGTCCCTTTTTGCCATTGACGTGAGTACTCCGAACATAACCGTTTCCCGTTCCCGACACCGACAATTGTAAGTTCCAGATAACGATCGAAATAAGCATAATATTAGTGTGGGGAAACTAATTCCTGCGTCTCTTCATTTGTCTAGTCTCTCATCAGTCAGACAAATGAAGAGACGCAGGAATTAATTTTGCAACACTACGTAATATGAGGCACCTTCTCGTGGATGACGGCGTCCAAAGGCGTCACCGGACTGAGTATGCACGTTTCGCTCGTTTCTCGTAGCTTGCAGATGAATCTCAACTTATCGTTTTCTAAAAGCCAAAACTTTGAATGATAAGTTTTGGCGGGACAAATGTTGATACCTTACTTGTATCCATCATGCAGTCGTTGCAATACAGGCAGTGGAGGGAGAGGAGGTGGTATAGAATAGGAGGTGATCTCTTGGGACGTCGATGGCTGCCGCACGGGGCTACGGACTTTCCCCTCGATTACCGCACAGCATCGCTCGAATCGGCACCTCTTGCATGGAGGACTACTCCCTCAAATAAAGTATTTTATAAAATCAAAAGTTCGGACTGCAGAATTGGTATCTCCTGTACTCAAAGGACGAAATAAAGCGCACAGAAAAGTGTGCTAAAAAGAAATATACCTAAACTCGCGGCACACTTTTCCTTATCGCCTTTGCATGTGTATGGATCTCGGCGTTTGCGGCCACGTCTGTAAGATTACAATATCACGCCTCATCTTTGGAAAGCTGACAAGAAAGTTCAAACCTCCAAAACAGCACGCACGGCCTGCACAGATCGAGCGAAAGATGCGCTTTGGCCGTTGAGGTTCCGCAGACTCGACAGATGCGTTGCATTGAAATTCGCGGAAGAAGCTCGACAACTGAATAATTGGGCTACAATTGTTGTCTAGACTGCAAGAAATGCGAATCACTCCGAACAAAAAACGGCAGACTCTACACGATCACTTTGGATGGACGATCAAGCTGCTGGATTCTCTACAACATTAGTTTTAGAGATGAAGTTATTGCGATCGCAAAATACACTATGAGTAACAACTGGGTACTATTCAATGTTTTCAGAACCGTCATTGGAAAGAGAGGGGCAAATCACCGGGGACCTCTATTTTCAAGTGTGCTGAAAACAAGGGAACGTTCCTCGGGATTATCAGCACATGGTTGGGGGGGACGGCAGTGGCAGTTTATCGCGCCCGATCGATGCACTCAGTGTCTTCTCCTTCACTCCATTCTCTTCCTTCCACTCCATCGCTGACCGTCGAGGGTACAAAGGGGACGCACTTGCGCACACGTAGAGATCATGTTATATTACAGTCGGAGTTCAAACGCTCGTTGACCCGATCTTTTGGACTTGGTGCGGAACTTTCCTAGAGTCTTTCTCGCACTGCGCACGCATTGTTTAGGTCCACAAGAACCGACGTGATTATTGGGAAGATTTTATCCGAGAGTGTAAATATTATGCGTAACGGTACAATGGTGGATCCCAATGTTACGATCACTTGAGTTCAAGTCGAATTGGTCAAGTTGATTGCGACGGAGACCTTCTGAAATGTTCGTATGTTTTACTCGAAAGAGAACGGGACGAAAAATGACTACTCGTTGCGGCCTCCGGATCCATCGACGAATGAGGTTCGTGTACGGCTTGTTCCCCGCCACGAAGATGAGCGCGTTCGCTAGCGTGTTCAGGGACATCAGAGCCTCCGCGAGGACCACCACTTCTGTAACACAAGTCGATGGTGCATCACAAAAGATCTGCTCGCATTCCGAGCAAAATGATGTACAGTGGCTATTAAAAGACTGCATAATGTATTTGCATACATGTAGTGATACTCTGGTTTTTTTGCAGAACGCCAAACATTCGCAGCGATGACGTAGTAATTGGTACTTCGATAACTGTACTTACGCTGACTGCCCGTGGCCGTGAGCGAGATGGAGAAGACCATGATGGCAATGGGAAGGACGAGGAGGCCGAGGGCGGCGACGATCGGAAAGAACAAACATCACAACATTGTCATTAAGGGGAAAAACCGAATCGACGAATGGGAACCTGAATAAGCAGGGTGACCGTATTCTTGAGCTGATTCCTTTGCGCAGCGCTGAGGGCCGTGGCGCTGATTCTGACAATGAGAAGTACGCAATATTGTCCTGTTCGGTTCACTGAATAAGGTGTCTGCCATCGACTATTATTGCATCTCGAGGCACGCGATGAATATGTGCAGGTTTGTGACATGCTTTTACGATCACTTGTCCTGTGGCCCACCTCCTCACTGCAGCGAGGGTCGCGAATATGGACAACGTCGCTGCGGTGCCAGTAGTAGCAAAGTTGACGCAAGTCGCGATAAGGAACAAATCCCTCGCCGTAGGGGCAAAGCGAGCATTGTACGCAGCCCAGTTCCGGCCATCGGCAATCCATGTTGAAGATCGCGTATGCTGCAAATAATGTAGAGTAGGGGGTGTAATACGAATACGAATATTCGTCTGGAAATGGATGTTACGCGAATATTCGTCTAGAATGAGGTGTTATTCGAATAGTAGTCTGGATGAGACTCGCTATACGAATATTCGTATAAGAAAATGACGTCACTCTCCGTCTGGACTCCTCCAGCCGCTTCCTTTGCGTTGCTGTTTTTAAAAATTTATTCTTTATGAACAGAACAGGGAGGCGAAACAACTGACAATAGTTTTGGGAAACACCGAATCCCAATGGAGCAAAAGTAATACAGCAAATGCTCTACTACTTGGACACAGTAAGCGTAGATGAACTAAATTCAAAATGACTGCGACTGAGAGGTCATACAATTTGGAGCTCGAGGTCGAAGGTGAGGAAGCCCAATTGATATTGCGTGTGTTCACCATTATGTTCTTTCTCTATCCCCCAAGAATCTTGACCAACGTACTTCGGGACCCGAGGCAACTCCTACCGTAACCCGCGACCGATGAATAGAATACTTAATCGACGACTGTACATAAAATGTGTATCAACACTAATTTACGGAATCTGTCCATAACACCTGGGACCTTGACCAAACGACTTTGGGTCCCGAGCAACTTTTACCGTAACTCGCGACCGGGGAATAGAATACCTAATCCACGGATGTAGATAAAAGGTGTATCTGCACTAATTTACGGAATCACTTCACAAAACCTGGGACCTTGAATAAACGACTTTGGGTCCCGAAGCAAATTCTACCGTACACCGCGAGCTGCTTGAGCGCTCGACAACGATGAGGGCAAAGGGGAGGTGGATGAGGGCAGGGCTTGGCTGGAGGACTTGATCCTGCGTATTCTACGCTTGGGAACAGGGGCGAGATCGGAGGAAGAAGGGGAGCGAGTTCTCTTCCTCGGAGGCATTGTGATGACTGGCTGATTGAGGCGAACACGTGTTTCGTGGACATCAATAAGTCGAGCATCCAAATTGTGGCGGATGCAATCCGTTTGTTAGCGGCATGGAAATCACAGGGAATGGAAAGAAACGCCACATGAAATCACACATAAATCACACAGCAGTGCACTGAAAACGCTCCGATAACATGGATGACGTCATTTTCTTATACGAATATTCTAGTGTGGGCAAAATGGGTTACTCGACTCATCCGTCTACTTTTGACTGTCTCGTTTCGGGTGACGCAAATCTCGGGTAGACGAATGAGTAGACGGAATGAGTAGACTCAAATTTCGGGTATCCGAGACTCGGGTACCCGGGTACCCGACCTTTTCCAGACTGTCTCCCTCTCCCTTCCAGTCGGCAGTGATTTGCTCGTGTTTTCGGCCCAAAATCATTGGAAATCAAGGGCATCCGACCTTTCACGAATTGACTCAATGTTGCCGAGAATTTGAATGCAAAATGAAATTTCTTTTCCATAAAATAAAATGTTTTTTCTATTTATTCAGGTTGATGATCTTTCGTAAATGCGGGCAACGCGGTAATGAAATGAGATGCGCACATCATTTCATAAACCTCGCCTATGGCCCGTGAACAGAGTATTCACGAATACTCTGCCCCGTCCATCCGTTTTCATGGAAGATGAAAGGGGGAACCAGCAATGTTATTCGAGCTGGAGAAGGAGTAGGATAAAAGATGAAAAGTTTAAAAATGCTCTGCTTCACTCATTCGCTTTCATGAAAGGGGAAGCAGAAATGAGGTTGGAAACCGAGAATTCCATCGTTTCTCTGCCTTCCTGACAATTCCATCCCTTCCCTGCTCGAGAACTGCGTTTCTCGACATGTCTCCACCCTGTTCGCCGTCGAACAACATCGCTGCTTCCCCCTTCATCTTCCATGAAAAACGAATGGACGGGGCAGAGTTTTCGTGAATACACTGTTCACGGGCCATAGGCGAGGTTTATGAAATGATATTCACATCTCATTTCATTACCGCGTTGCCCGCAGTTACGAAAGATCATCAACCTGAATATCAGGTTGGAAACTAAGTTTCTGACTTTTTCTACATGAAAATTCTTTCTGCCATTATTCACTAGGGAAGACATGCGCAGAACAGTGGTACTTACCGATGACTTCTCTAGTCTTCTGCTATTGCTCGATAGCTCGTCGATTCCCTCCTCATAGAATCCACTGAGATGGGGAGCAAAGAAGTTGCTGAGGTCAGCTTTGACCACGTTTGGCGGATGATTTGTTTCTCAGAAATATAGCGTTGAGGATGGCTGATCAGTTTGTAGTTGGAAATGGCAAAGACTGAAGAAAAAATAACATGGTCGGATTGGTTCAGAAAAATGTGGCCTGCTCATTCTGAATTTCGCCGCGAAGAGTGGGTGAGCGTTGTGGCACTGGAAGAAGACTTCAGCTAGTCTTCCATATTTCGTAGGGTTTTCAGCCAAGATATTTTGCGTCTGCTTAGGGTAGACCTCAACAGCGCTGATGGGCTACATGCTTAGTAATAACAGGAGGCGTGGATTTTAGGGCATTCGATTTCATTTCAAAAAGACGAGATTTGCGCGACTATGCTTCATCAAACGAAATAACCCCATTAGACTTCCTTGTTCCAGCCGAAAATTTTTACACTAGTGAGGCGATTCCCGGGGCACACAATCGTCAGGGGCCTGTCAAAATCCAGGCCCGTTTGGATATAATGAAAAAAATATCAATTTGACCTTCGGAAAATATATCCTATAGAAAACCAAGACGTTCGGAATTCTTACTCCTATCGAACGGGGAGGATAGTAGGGCCCCAATCGGTATAACAGTCGTGTGCCCTATTGTTGCCTCTTTCTATCACCAATCGGTGGTAACGGCTGCTAACGACATAAGAAAGTTACTACAGCGAACGTATAGTCAGAAACTTAGTTTCCAACCTAATAAATAGAAAAAAAAACATTTTATTTTATGGAAAAGAAATTTCATTTTGCATCCAAATTCTCGGCAACATTGATTCAATTCGTGAATGGACGGATGCGCTTGATTTCCAATGATTTTGGACCGAAAACACTAGCAAACCTCTGCCGACGGGAAGGGAGAGGGAGACAGTCTGGAAAAGGTCGGGTACCCGGGTACCCGAGTCTCGGGTACCCGAAATTTGAGTCTACTCATTCCGTCTACTCATTCGTTTACCCGAGATTTGAGTCACCCAGACGAGACGAAAACGAGTGGAAGGACTCCAGACATCTCATTCCATCTACCCATTTTGTCCACACTAGAATATTCGTATAACGAGACGCTATACGAATATTCGTCTCGAATAGTGAACTATATCGAATAGTCTGTCTCGAGTAGTAGACGAATATTCGTATTGTCGAATAGTATCAGACTACACCCCCTAATGTAGAGTGGTTTCCGAACTACTTCGTTTAGAGGAATGTTTGTATTATGATTATAAACTTGTATTCTGCCAATAACGGCGAAACTTCTACAAATTTCTACTTTGGAGGAAACTGCAATTTGTAGTTGGTGTTCCGATGAGAGCACTCTTTTTTCTCACTCAAAATACCCCATGCTTGAACGCTACGAATCCTGGAGTTTTGCTGAAGTATGTCTGACAACTTTGGGACTTTAGGCTTTAGACTTGTGAGATTTTAGAGTGAAAATAACTCTAAAATCACTCTGTGACATGTCTAATCCTGCATCACCCACATTGATCAGAAGTTGTTCCTGTATCTCCCTGGGTATATCGAGTCCATAATAGCTCCCGGGCACGCCCAGCACGCACAGCTGTGCACCGATGTAGAATGCTGCAAAAGTTGGCAGTCTCAAATTATTGGGTACCAAGAGAGGAGTATTGCTCGGTATTCAGCTAACTATTTCCTCAAGTGACGTGATGGTCCAAACGTTGTTCCGATGGTGACTTTTTCAGGCCAAACAACCAGATAAAAATACTCATTTCTTCAAATCAAAAGCAATCGAGGAAAAGATGAAGAAAAAGCCGTAAACCACACACATACGATCCCTATAAATAATACATCCTCACCAATTCGTAGTCTTGCGGGGACGCGAACGTAAGAAGGCGTCTGCTGCAGTGATTGGTAGCGCCCGAACAGCAGAATTCCGAAGGCAACGGCGTAACTGGCTTCGAGCAGCACGAAGATTGTCTGCAAAACAGGGCAAAATATATGGAGGAGGGGAGATGCAAAATTAAATCCTTAATAATACAGTACCATGAGCTCATGAAAGCGGACGAATCCGCTGAGTAAACCGGTGCAGTAACCGCCTCCTGAAATGTGAACTAGAATAACAAAACAAATGACGAATATATGCACCGAAAAATGGGTATATTGCCGGACTGAAGAGTATGGTAAAGTGAAAGTTGTTGAGTAGAGCGACGATCTAAGCAGCTAGTTCATTCTAATACAGAAAAATTACAAACCTGAAGTTGTAAGAAGAGTCGCCGCATTTCAGTCTTGAAGAATGGACTCTGGACCACCAGCAGGTAAACGGTGAAGGCATTGGCGACCAGTGATATGAATCCGATGACACGATAGTAGATGAAGAGGGCACTTTCGAGGGCGTCCAAATTATTCATGATGATGACGATTTGGTGGAGGCGAGGTAGAGTTGTAGCACGGGTGGACGTCGCAGTTTTCAATGGGCTTCTCGCTTCCTTCAACCTGAGCGTAACGTATAATTTGTAGCCTTGTTTACCAGTTTGCTAATTCCACCCTCTTTTTATGTGTGGGCGAGGAGCCGGAACGATTTTTTAAACCTCTGACAAGAACACGTACCAAATGACGACAGAAAGGTGATACATGAAGTGAGTCTTGGGTGTCCGTGAGGTGCACTGAGGCATTTCACAACGACATGTAGGGAGTATTCATGCAATCAGTTCGGCATGCTCATATTGTTTACAGAAAGTGTTTTCAGCGCTTTCGTTTAAATGCTTCACGTTCAGATATGAGTGGGTTTTAGCGCACCTTGCTCAAGTAAAATTATGAAAACGTTAACACAAACGACCTTGAGTTCATGCCAACGCATATTATTCTGATTTTCACGTTCCCAACCTCATGGCGCCTTTAGCAGACAGCACCTGTGGTATCATACATCATTAATAAGTGCTACTCTGAACTCTCATCTGTCCTTCTGGCTACAACCACGAGAGTAATTGTTTTCATGGAATCAGTTTGACAGGTGTTCCTGATACTCCTCTGGTCGTAATCTGCACACTTTCACACTCACTGGCCCTGGTTTAAGGGGCTACTTTTTCTTCGGTCTGGATAGTTGATAAAATATGTCGACGTAACGAATTTAGGTCTTCAGAAATGAACAACAACGACTCTTCTCCACTTCCATTCGGATTCTCCGTAGATCGCGATTACATGATGCCATTCTCCAAGATGTGAGTCCAGTATTCAAGTCTCAATTTAGGGTTTGGCCCTAGATCTGTCTTTCGAAAGGGGTTTATGAGAATGAGCAACCATGTGATGCTAAAAATGCGGCGAGCTCGACTTAGCCAGCTTTTGAGCAAAAAATATCGGATCCCTGGATCTCCAATAACGTCTTGTAATCTATTTTAACCCTCTCAGAGTTGCTTATGTGTACGGGGGGTTTTCCGTGTTTCTCCTGCACCCACTCGTCTTCTACATGCTCGTGCGCCATTCGAAGTTCATGAACAACGACTACCGCATAGGATGCATGATTCTACAGGTGACGAATCGTTGTTGAAGAAAAGCGTGTTAGCATCTTTGAAATCCAGTTTCATGGTAACGAGGAACCAAACGAGTTGACAACTAGAGTACGGAAAAAAATTTGTAGTCATATTTCCAACGATATTTCCAGGTCAGCCAGATCATGTCGGACTTCTGGATGTGCTTCGGGTACCAGCTGTACCCACTCTGCCCCTACGCTGGCTTCCTATGCAATGGGTTCCTCTGCCAGTATCTAAGTGGCCGCTTTATGCTGGTTAGCGAAGACCCCCTTCTCTTTGTTATACAGTAACTGATTGTCAGACAGTAATGGCTTTTCTCGTCATCAACATCTGCGCAGCTTACATTCTTCTTATCTTCCGCACTCAGCAGCTGATGCTCGCACATACCGAGAGTCGGTGGAAGGTGCCGAGAAAGTAGGCTTATTTGTTCTTGGATCTTTGACCTTTGATCTTGCAGACTCGAGATCTGCCTGGGTATCGTTTTGTACCTCATCCTCTTCGCCAACGTTATCAGCTTCGGACTCTTCGCGACCGATGCTCCGGATAAGGAGCAAATCATCGAGGTGCGCAATCTCAACGGTATTTCGGATTACTATGAAAGATGTGCATATTTGTTACAACTCTTTCTAACGATGGTCAAATTAATTTTTTACATTTTTGCTGTAGGAATGCGAACTTTTAAGCGCAACAAATTTCCGCATTTCAGAAAGAGGATCTCCAGTGGACGGGGGCCTACATTCAACTGCAGTTGTTCGGAGCGCGCTTTGAGCCAAATGCTTTCAACAACGGTCTGAGCGTTGTCTTTAATCTCTGAAGAATACAAATATTCCAGCCATGATCATCCTGGCGGCCTCGGTGCTTTGCATCTTTCCGACCATTCCCGTTATGGCTGCTCAAGTCATATGGGAACTCAGCAATCAGAAGGTAGGAATTGTAGGGCGACGGGCGAACTACCTCTGCGGTAAGCAGCGTATGAATGATCTACTGCACTGGAATACATTCCCTACGCTGCTTACCGAAAAGGTAGTTCGCGCGTCGCCTCCGCATCACTTTAATACCGGACAATACTTAACACAGCTCTCTCCAAGGGGTGGAGTTGCATGTCGTTATCAACGCGTAGGAGAAAACCAGAGAAAAAGTTTGGGCAAAAATGTGGCATTACTATGTCTACTGATGGCGATTTACAGAAGCAAGGCCAGACGCAGTCGCAGGCCCGTATAGGAAAGGCCGCCATCAATTTGTTCCTCCGTGTAAGAAAATGACCCATGGCTAACCGAAGAATAGCATGCCCCGGTTGGCATGAAAACTGAATCATTCTCTTTCTCAGCGTAGCTCATAGCAAAATAAGACAAAGGAAAAAAATTTGAAATATGGAAAAAAAGAACTTTCGTTTAGTGCGCCAGTTCCGGCCTCTTCTTCTGCCTTCCCCTTGGATTTCTCTTCTCGGGAATGCTCGGCATTCTCGAACTCTTCCCCGTCGCCCCCATGCCTTACCTAAGAATCGTGGGACTAGTAAGGCATCCCGCTAGAGTCGACATGTTGCACTGGTTTCAGACCATGTTCTACATCCACTCTCTTCCGTGCACCGGCGCATTTCTGCTCATGAACACGCAATATATGATAGTGAGTGGTGGAATTTGGTGCTATGGGAGTAAGCCGATCAAGAAGGAAACGGCCTAAAGCCACCCTAGTCAAAAGCGATATGAGTTGATAACAGGGAATTGTTTTATCTTTTGCAAACTGACCATTTCGCCTCGCAAGCGAAGTAAAAAAACTAATTTGCAGTAGGAAGTACGCTATTGCGTTGATCTCCCCGCATTGGGTTTTCCTTTTCAGATCATCCGCAACTCTTTCGTGTGTGTTAGAGGAAAACTGAAGAGGAAGTCGCTCGTGGGCGTCTCATTTACGAGCTTTACTGAGAAAATCTGATGTCATTGAAGATACTGCGCACTAATTACAAGGCAATTATGAATATTACATGCCTGCACTGTATAAACGCTGTAATGTAATGTACTATTGGAGCTGATTGCACATAATCACGTCCTCTGAAAGGGCTGGAAAAGACAAGCTTGGGCAAAAGCAGCGTCGCATCTGTTGCGAGAAGCAGATTAAAACGGAACACACATCCAAAATAGATTCCACGTGTTTGCATGTTGAAATTCTTCCCCGAATGTCGTGCACCTGCTCGCTACTGATATATCAAATATTATCGAGCCGAACCACACTTCACGGTCGTTTGTGACCCATTTCTCTCGTTCTTCATCGCTTTTCGAAGAATTCTATGCAGCTGTCTAATGGAACACAAACGGACAAAAACTGAACGTGTATCTCCTGGGTATTTTGTTCCAGTGCTCAAGTTGGATAGAAGTCTGCAAAAACGCTGCAAAGTTGCATAATATCCCACACGACCAAACTAGCGTGCACCTGCTCATGGGCATTTATGGAATTTATATTTGCGGAAATATTACGTTGTCATATCACGTGGGAGACCATAATAAGTTACACGAAGAAGTAACTGATTCGTTAAAGACTAAGATGGCCCATCCAGATTGACCATCGTGAAAGGCCTTCTTTATGGACCATCGGGCAAGCATTCATGGCGCTGCTTCGATGTGCGGAACTAAGCACGGCGCTGAAGTACTGCGCTGCTTTACGACCCCGATCGCTGTGATCTCTGCGGTGTTTTGCACGCCTGGGCCGTTTATCTTCTTTACGCTGCAGCGCAGGATGGTCTTCGCTAGTATAAAAGAAGAACGACCATAATCGCGGAGCAACGTGGCACTTTTCGATTGGCAATGTTGCTAGCTGTTCTTCTACTACCTTTGCTGATACATGATACGGTCGCCCGAAGCAGCAATGTTGAGCTGGACAAGGGTGAATCCTAAGTGTGGTCGGCAAAAATTGCCCTGATCTTTCCGGAGACGTCCTACAACTGAAATGTGAAGCGTTACGCGTGCGATCCACGTACGATGGCAGAAGCTGCTTCTTCATCATTACCACATCGTAGGATGGATTGCATGATTCTTCTAAAAGTGTCTGGTTGCAGATTGACGAGCGCTGACAAGGCTGCGACGATCTGTACTGATTTTATCAACGGAGCTGCCGTTGTCGCTCCAACCGAGCTGGTAAAAACAGTGAAGACAAGGCTGAACTTCAACGAAGTAAGTTAGGCTGCGTTGGAAATCACATAGATGCTTACAGAATGGCAAATACTTTACTGGACAGATTGGCGAGAACCTGGGACTCATCTGCAGAGCCAGTATGATTAAATAGACTACAACAGTAATTGAGCCTCCATCAGAAAGCCACTTCACCTGCCGCGACGATGAAGTCTACCGCGGAGGGAAATGCTACATTTCGATTGGGAAGAAGGAGACGTTTGATGAGGTTAACTTCAGTAAATACCACCTTTGAAATACTGAGAACTCCAGGGTGCGAAGCGCTGTTGTTCACACGCCTCCGACCTTCTCGTCGTGGAGAATAGCGAGATCGCCGCAATTGTTACGAGTAAAACCACTTCATTTATAATGGGCGGAAAAGTTCACTTCAGAGCTGGCAGAAGGGCCCGCGTGGATTCGCCAACTCGCTAACGGCTTTTCCCGCAGCAACCCACAGATTCAAGCAGGAACTGGTGGGTCAAATGACAAGCTAAATCCGGACAATGC
>JACMIG010000195.1:22245-40575 GCA_014805385.1 Levipalatum texanum
TACATAAGGGTAGGGACTGGCAAAAAACTGTTTTCTCAATAATCGACGAAATCTCTTATACTTTGCTAATTTCGTTGGCTGTGGTCTGGGATACATCCTCCAAAAGAGCTCTTCTCGATAACTCATGCTAACTGTTGTTTGATTTCTGTTGTAGCCGGTGAGACGTGAACGGTTCAAGCTAGCTCCCATGAACTAACTCGCCGTGCATAAATACATAAATACCGATTGATCAGAAGGCAACGACTAGGCATAGGAAGATCTGAAAAATATGTGGAAATGCCAAATCCGAACCGTAGAACGTCGGAAACCTTCGAAGGAATCGGCGACGTTGGCGGGAGGGTCGAGCAACGGATTATCGTCGACTTGACACCACTGCGCCCATCTCGGATCTTCTCTCCTGCGCCTGGCAAGGAATCAATTGGACAAGGAAAACCCCGTGGCCCAATTATGAGCCATGTATTATACTAGTCAGCGAAGAGAATTGGAACCTGTATTTTTGCCTGTAGAGATAAAGGAAGCCAGCGACGTCAACGAAGTACGCCTTCTACAAGGGAATATTTGATATACGGTATATCCAATTCCTTGGCCGTACAATTTCTCATATTGGAAAGTTCTGTGTACACTACCCGACAAAAGTATGTGGACGATATTTGAAGTCTTCATAACTTTTCGTTGCCTCCATGGAGTCAAGTCGGGTAAACAGGATATGGTAGACCAACTCAAGGCGCATTTCCCAACCGGCGTTGCTCAACCGTTTTTCCGGTGGTATTACCTGCGTGATCGAGTCACTACGAATTCTCATTTCTGGCACCACGGTGGGGTAGACGCGGCCGGAATTGAACCGGTGATGGAATGTCTGGGAGGGTAGCCGTCTACCACTGCACCAGTCTCGCGATAAAAAATCCGCCAAAACCTTCGACGAATTGTGTTGTTCAAACCTTACTGTCACAGTTATCGATTATCAACTGTTCTTCTCTCTTCGCGTAGCCGATCCTGAATTCTTCTGCTTTTGAGGCCGCATGGCCGCTGTCGTTGAGGCCCAGCCATAATTCCTTGATCTGCAACATTTGGCTGTTGGTAGTTATGCCGAACAATCTGGTAAATTCTTGTGGCATGGGATATTTCCCCTAGCACTACATAAGTGCTAGGGGAAATATCCTAGCACTACATAAGGGTAGGGACTGGCAAAAAACTGTTTTCTCAATAATCGACGAAATCTCTTATACTTTGCTAATTTCGTTGGCTGTGGTCTGGGATACATCCTCCAAAAGAGCTCTTCTCGATAACTCATGCTAACTGTTGTTTGATTTCTGTTGTAGCCGGTGAGACGTGAACGGTTCAAGCTAGCTCCCATGAACTAACTCGCCGTGCATAAATACATAAATACCGATTGATCAGAAGGCAACGACTAGGCATAGGAAGATCTGAAAAATATGTGGAAATGCCAAATCCGAACCGTAGAACGTCGGAAACCTTCGAAGGAATCGGCGACGTTGGCGGGAGGGTCGAGCAACGGATTATCGTCGACTTGACACCACTGCGCCCATCTCGGATCTTCTCTCCTGCGCCTGGCAAGGAATCAATTGGACAAGGAAAACCCCGTGGCCCAATTATGAGCCATGTATTATACTAGTCAGCGAAGAGAATTGGAACCTGTATTTTTGCCTGTAGAGATAAAGGAAGCCAGCGACGTCAACGAAGTACGCCTTCTACAAGGGAATATTTGATATACGGTATATCCAATTCCTTGGCCGTACAATTTCTCATATTGGAAAGTTCTGTGTACACTACCCGACAAAAGTATGTGGACGATATTTGAAGTCTTCATAACTTTTCGTTGCCTCCATGGAGTCAAGTCGGGTAAACAGGATATGGTAGACCAACTCAAGGCGCATTTCCCAACCGGCGTTGCTCAACCGTTTTTCCGGTGGTATTACCTGCGTGATCGAGTCACTACGAATTCTCATTTCTGGCACCACGGTGGGGTAGACGCGGCCGGAATTGAACCGGTGATGGAATGTCTGGGAGGGTAGCCGTCTACCACTGCACCAGTCTCGCGATAAAAAATCCGCCAAAACCTTCGACGAATTGTGTTGTTCAAACCTTACTGTCACAGTTATCGATTATCAACTGTTCTTCTCTCTTCGCGTAGCCGATCCTGAATTCTTCTGCTTTTGAGGCCGCATGGCCGCTGTCGTTGAGGCCCAGCCATAATTCCTTGATCTGCAACATTTGGCTGTTGGTAGTTATGCCGAACAATCTGGTAAATTCTTGTGGCATGGGATATTTCCCCTAGCACTACTTCACCCCTTCCCCACACTCACCACATATCTCCGCAGTGCATCAGTCATGTCGACGTGCCATGGGTGATCGATAGCTGGAGGGTCGAGTACGAGCGAAGCGAAAACTTTCTCCAGCGTAGGATCCATATTTTCATCTAATTGTAAGGCTATTTCGAACCTTCCATTCTTAATCATCGAGGACAACTCTCCGCTCAGTCAGTCGCACTTTAGCACTAGATTGCTATCCCGATATGTAGGCGCGAACCAGAGCATCTCTATGATGCGTAATCGATTACATCCCCAATCGCTGCTTGGAAGGGCCTCAAGGCATCTACCTCGTCCAGAACGAGTACAAATATCTGATTGCGAGTGTGAGATTATCGCAAGTTCATCTTCGTTCAGGCAGTTTTTTTTGTCGCTGTAAGACTCGTAGCGGTCCCTATCAACATGTGCGTTCATTGAGTTCGCTTCTCGACCTTCTGACACGGGGGTTTCGAATCACATCAAGACTGATTTCTGGCATTCCGAGTAGGGTTGGCAAAGGTAGACTCTTAAGTTAAGAGTCTACCTTTGCCAACCCTACTCGGAATGCCAGAAATCAGTCATCAAGATGTGATTCGAAACCCCCGTGTCAGAAGGTCGAGAAGCGAACTCAATGAACGCACATGTTGATAGGGACCTCTGCGAGTCTCACAAAGTCCAACAACATCATGTTATGTAACTACATGAGCGAAAAATAAGTTGCATTAATCTCACAATCAGATTTTTTACTCGTTCCCGTCGACGTGGATGTCGTGAGATCCTTCCAAGTAGCGATAGGGGATGTAATCGATAACGCATTAAATAGCTTCTCTGGATCACGCTTACATCTCGTGTTAGCAATATAGTGCTAAAGTGCAAAGGACTGTGCAGAGAGCTGTCCTGATAAAGAATGGAAGGTTCGAAATACGGAGAGGAAGAAGAATGAACCCTGTTCTTGACGCGTTCGCTTCTCTCGTCCTCGATCCTCCGTCTATCAATCGGCCATGGCACGTTGATCTCACGGATGAACTGCGGAGATATGTGGTGAGTGTCAATGCAAATAACCGATTTTTTCATATCGTGGAGCACTCTTTGATAATACATCGGCCTGGTTTTTCAAAAATCTGCGTGTTTGGCATTGTGATGAAGGACAAGCTTTTCCTTTTACCTTTCCCATCACTTATAATACAAATAATTTCTCGATTTTAAGTTTAATTAAAGATCTTTCCGGATCCCTGAAGAATGATAACAGTTTTTTCAACAACAAGCAGTGCAACTCACAGTCTTCCCAAATCAAATACGTATGAAAGTGTGTGTATTTGCCCTAAAAACAACATTTTAAAGCAATATTTCTACTTATTTCACCTTCAACTGCGCAATAGTGCCGAGAGCTCCCTTATGCCCAGACGGGTACTGTAAATTGACGATAAACGACGTTCCTCCAGATTTCGGGGTTCCCTGAAGCTGTATTAATATCTTCTGGGTATTCCTGCCTCAATGCGAATTATGTCTCCAATCTTGAAACCGTTGCACGGAATCCACACAGTTTGAGGCTGAAAATATCTGATTCTTGGATATTTCGTCACCGTAATATACCGATGTGGAGAATTTCGCAGTATTCAATCCAACCTCTCCATTGACTGTCGGCAAACGGATTTCTTCGCTTCAAAGGGAACTTCCCAAATTTTAAATTGTTGTAATTACTTTCCATCCACAGTCGGGAGTTCCACGGCGTTTATTGCCAAGTCACCGTATACTTCGATATGATCAACGACTGGAATAGAATTGTCATTGTAGTATGTTAAGAACTGAGTTACTTCACTTACCGTCCATATTGTATCGGTTGTTGTAGTTGTAGAGAGAGACTTCATCGACGAAAATCTCAGTAGTCTTCTCGTGGCGCAGTATTTCCATTTCGAATCGCTTTTCGTATGTGAATGGATTTTTCGGGTATGCTGAAAGTGGATGTGGTCTTGATTTTCTGCCATCGTTCTATGATACTCACACTCCTCTTGTCCCCATGCTAAAGTATTGATGCGGATCTTATTTTCCTGAAAATGTGACGCCCATTTTGTAAAGATTTGATGGGATATGTATACAATGAACATCGGCCTGATATATATGGCAATGGTGGCCTGCGCTATCAGCTTGATGCTCATCTCCGTTGCTCCAGGTTTCGGGGTTCCCTGGGGTGCTGTCTTATCAATAACTACCGAAGAAATTGTCTTGCCTCAATGCGAATCTTCTGTCCTGTCTTGAATCCGTTGAGTGGGAGCCATGCGGTTTGAGGCTGAAAGTGAAATATATCTAAAGTGTAAGAATTGCTGCACCGCAAGGTGATATTTGTACTGATCAGCGAATGTAAAATCCACGACATGGACGGCGAGGCTACCGTATACATCGACATGTTCAGCGACTGAAATTGAATTGATACACAGCGATATTCAGTCATTCGATTTAAAATTTAGTGATATACCATTCATATCCACTCGATTTAGATAATCATAGACTTGGACGCCATCAATGAAGATCTGAATGCTTATGTTTATATTTAGCTCCTTCGACATGAACAACCTCCATTGACTTCTCGTGGCGCAATATTTCCATGACAAACGTTTGCCTTCGGTGACGATAGGTTTCCGGATCCCTGGATAAAAGGCACATTTTTGTATTATAGAAACGGGGAATGCAACTCACAATCTTCCCAAACGAAATGGGTGTGAAGGTGGGTGTATTTGTCCTGAATGCAAGCAGGTTAATATCGTTAGGAGAAAAGAATAAGTATCTCACCTTCAAAAACACCATAACACCGAGAGCATGTCTCCCCGCACCCTGTATATTAACAACGAAAAATGCTCCGCCAACTTTCGGAGTTCCCTAGAATGATCTTACTAGTATTGTCACTTTATCTTCATACCTCAATACGAATCTTGTCTCCGATCTTGAAGCCTTTGATCGGCGAGTATACACTTTCAGGCTGAAATGATGCATTTGCCAAATCTATTGCGCTATAATCGTGCACCGTTGTATAGAATTGTGTCGAATACTTTCCAGGGAGTCCCTCGATGGTTGGTATGTAAAGCAATGCACTTTAATTGGATGCATTTGTAGAATGGACTATGGAGCCATCACCTTTCATCGTACTTCGAGTCGGTTCCTGCTTTGACTGATAGAATATTGACATCCGTGGTGGTTATATAAGTCCGTCCGCGTAAGGATCGACCAGTTTCATCGCTATAGCGAACAGTGAACTTTTTCTTATCCGCAGGGGCTCGTATTCTGGTTAGAGGTACGTCAGGTGTAGGAAAGATGAAAAAAATTTAGAATGGCCGATTTCGACCACAGGTGTCGTTGGTGTGCTTGCTCGAAGACACTGTACTTTTCTAAAAAAATAAGTCAACATCTATTTTTGCCCATAACTCAACAACGCTTTGACCAATTTGAGAGTTTTTATGCTCATTAGAAAGCTGACGACGAGTTCTCCAAAAATTGCCCCAAAGTGTACCAGAGGGGTTTATGGTAGCAGACTTTTCCGACAATGAGTGCAAAATATTCGTTCAATTTTTTCTCGAATATATGGAAAAACTACTCCGAGATTTTTTTCCGGATACACCCTGATGTTGAGCTGATAAATTTCGCCTAGGTTGGTCGGAGGTACACTTCGGGAAAATTATAAAAACTCGATAAATGTGAATTTTCGATCTATTTTCACTTCTAGCTGGCCACCAATGCCACCTAGTCAGGGGTCCAAAGTGGGCAAATTATCTTTTTGACCTCCCCAACAAATTCCAATACTAAAAGTATGCGGTCATCAGTAGCACCCGGGACCGATGCTTTGGACCCATGATACCCGTATCATGGTGGAAACTCTGTAAATGAACTTGAGCGGAATGTGCTAAAAAGGTGTCGCCATCAGTCTAAAATGATTTCTAAAGACGTTTTTAAGCATTTGTAAGAAAAAATTTTCCCCACCTTTTTGAGGTAAGGAGGGACCTCATGAAGATTTTAAAATCCATGAAACGGGTATCATGGTCCTAAAATGGACTTTTTGAAAGTTACCGAAAATTACGAAATAATGCACGTAAAATGAGTAAAAACAACGAAAAACCACAAAGTTCGTAATTTCCGGGGTAACTTTCAAAAGTCGATTTTACGACCATGATACCCGTTTCATGGATTTTAAAATCTTCATGAGGTCCCCCCTTACCTCAAAAAAGTGGGGAAAATTTTTTTCTTGCAAATGTTCAAAAACGTCTTTAGAAATCATTTTAGACTGATGGCGACACCTTTTTAGCACATTCCGCTCAAGTTCATTTGCAGAGTTTGAACCATGATACGGGTATCATGGGTCCAAAGCATCGGTCCCAGGTGCTACTGATGACCCCGTATTTTTAGTAGTGGAATTTGTTGGGGAGGTTAAAAAGATAATTTGCCCACTTTGGACCCCTGACTAGGTGGCATTGGTGGCCAGCTAGTAGTGAAAATAGATCGAAAATTCTCATTTATCGAGTTTTTATAATTTTTCCCGAAGTGTACGTCCGACCGACCTAGGCGAAATTTATCAGCTCAACATCAGGGTGTATCTGGAAAAAAATCTCGGAGTAGTTTTTCCATGTATTCGATAAAAAATTGAACGAGTATTTTGCACTCATTGTCGGAAAAGTCTGCTACCATAAACCCCTCTGGTACACTTTGGGGCAATTTTTGGAGAACTCGTCGTCAGCTTTTTAATGAGCATAAAAACTTTCAAATTGGTCAAAGCGTTGTTGAGTTATGGTCAAAAATAGATTTTGACTTCATTTTTTTAGCGAAAAGTAGTGTCTACGAGCAAGCACAGCAACGACACCCGTGGTCGAAATTGGCCACTCTAAATTTTTTTCATCTTTCCTACACCTGACGTACCTCTAACCAGAATATGAGCCCCAGCGGATATAGAAAAGTTCACTGTTCGCACCACTGGTCGATCCTTACGCGGACGGACTTATATACGTGATCTTTTCACTTCGATCAGCGAACGAGTTCACCAAAACATTGTCCGTGTAAGCCTGTAGGGGAGAGATTCATCTCTCATGATTCATACAACGACGAACATCGATTCCTTTGTCCGTTCTGACAAATTCAATGGCGACGGGTTTGTTGAAAGGAATATGGTATGCACTTGCTTCACATCCTCTGAAATACCACAAAGAAGTTTCATTTGACATTTCTTGTCATTTTTATTTTTTCGTAAAACTTACGACTTTCCGACTTGGAGGCATTTACCCTGAAGTAACTTGTTTCGCAAGACAATCCTCTAAACTAACCTGGGTATTAGCAGTGAATCCGTAATATATATTATTCACATAGGGGCCAAAAACTATATGGCTCGTAAGTGGTCCATGAAGGAAGTTGATTGCCCACTGTTTCCTTGAAAGAAGCGAATTATATTGATTCTAAAGACTACTTACATAGGAAGAATATTGTAGACTAGTTCGATGCGATAGCGTTGCCCAGGTTGATACTGCCAAATAGGAATGACCATTTGTGTAGCCTGAAAAAAATAAGATTCATTTCTTTCATGTTATTGTGTCCACTACCCTTTGCACTCGAGTGGAAGCATCGATCGACGAAGCTCTTCTGCGGCATCCCATTGGATACTTTGCGACAATTGTGCAGTTTTGATCATTTCTCTGTGACAAATAAGGGCTGTCGGCAGGGCGCACGCAAACAGTAGTTTTCCTACAAGAATAGTCTTTATCAAACCAGATTATGACAAACTGGTCCTTCGCCGTGGCAACATTCCACGTCCCACGTCCGGTACAGGTCAATCCGGAAGTTTCCGAGTTTAGGAATGTGAACACCTTTCCGGACGTTCTTGCCTTTGGATTGATGAAGCCTGCAGAATTTGTCTTCACAACAGACGGACAACAAATTGTTATTTGCCCAACCAGTTCTAGCTTGAATCTGCGGGTTCCTGCGAGAGAAGCCGTAAGTGAGTTGGCGAATCCATGCGGGCCCTTCTGCCAGCAAAATTTTTTGGAGTATTCTTTTTTGTTAATTCTTCCTGTAGTGAAGATACTCGTAACAATTGCGGCGATCTCGCTACTCTCCACGACGGGAAGATCGGAGGCCATTGAACAGCAGCGTTTCGCACCCTGATATTCGCAGTTGAGGGCTGGTAGTTGATAATATTCACCTCTTCATATGTCTCCCTCTTTCCACTTGAGATGTAGCATTTCCCTCCGCGGTAGACTTCTTCTGCGCGACAAGTGACGTGGTTTTCTGAGGGAAGCTCATTCTGTGTCGCTCACTATTCATACTGGCTCTGCAGATGATTCCCAGGTTGTCGCCAGGCTGTCCGGTGAAGTATTTGCCATTCTGCAAAAATCACGATAACTTGAAACAAACGTTTTAAACTTCATTGAAGTTCAGCCGAGTCTTCACTGTTGTCACCAGATCGGCTTGAGCGATAACGGCGGCTCCATGGATATGATCAGTGCAAATCTTCGCAGCTTTTTCAGCGCTTGCCAGTCTACAACAAAGTATTTCCATAACAATGATGCAATCTATCCTACGATGTGGTGATAATGAAGAAGCAGCTTCTTCCATCGAAAGCGGAGCGCACGGGCAATGCTTCACATTTCAGTTGGAGAATGTCTCCTGAAGGATCATAACAATTTTGAGCTCTTCAAGTTACCTTTGTCCAGACCAAGGTTGATGCCTCGGGCGACTGTTTCTTGCGCAAGTAAGGCAGACAAGAGAACAGCTAACAACATGATTCGCGGATAGCGCCACGTTGCTCCTCAAGAACGTCCGATTCTTTTATACTGCTTCAGAGTCGTTTTGTATCTTGCTCTGCAGCGTAATGTACCATGCAGTCATCGACGTGCAAAACACTCGGCCGTAGTCGTAAAAGAGTCCTTCATCTTCCCGCTTTTGTTCCGTTCCGACACAAAGAACTATAGCCACTTTTAGTCGTGTTGACGGGCCGCAATGTTCTTACATTTTGGGGCCGTATCGAAGCGTTTTTATTGTTGCGGCAACGTGGTGGGGGAGGCCGTGAGGGCTGGAGTCAATATTGTTTGGGCAAAGTGAAGTTCTCGGGCGATGACCGTGGAACACACAAGCGCTGCTGGCGGAGACGACTAAATGCCGAAGCATGGATGTGGATCTTTTGGGCCTCGGTGTAGGTGACTACGTCGCGACGCTGGGATTGATCGTTTCCAAGAAGATGATACGTCCGTTCACGCCCGCTTTCCGCTTGCCGCTTTCCGCATGCCGGGGTAAGGTCCATCTAGGCTCAATCGTGAGATATCGAGAAGCGGTAAGAACATGCCAGACACAGGCCTAAAACGTACGCGGAATTTTAATGAAGTCGGAATTTGAGAGACACGTTGCGGTCGGTATAGAATCCTTTTCGCAGCTGTTGGAGACGGTATTTAGTGATGTTTGTATTATAGTTATGATCTTTGGTGGAAAAAACGGCTATCTTAGCCTCACGTCTATTTTCCCGATAAAATCGAGGTCGCCGAGGGCATAATTTCCGTATCCGCCCGTCCTGCTCGAATTTGGCAAATTCTTATTCGGTGTAGAATTGAATAAACTCCAAAATCATCCAGCTCATTTGTTTCAGTACACGCGGGTTGGAGCTTGCGGGCCCAACTTATATTTCGGGGAGCCCAACTGCAATTTCCACAGGCAAACATTCAGCGACAACGGGAAAAGTTTAATTATCGAATCTATCTGCAGAGAGAGAAATTCCAATGGAGCGAAAACGATGGACAAAGGTTTACGAAAAACAGTATTTAAAACACGAAAAACTGTGTCAATCAGTTGGTGAATTTAATCTACATTTTCCCACTTCGAACGCTCGGTTACGTGCATTTCCTTGCCCTTTCTATTGCTCGGCCCGCCAGGTGAGTGAGCTTGGGAACATTCAGGAAGATGGAGTTGATCTGTAAACGTTGCTGGAGTTGTGTTTGCTATTTTGGCTACCTGAGTCGGACAATCATACTGAACTTCGATAAGTTCTAGTCCATCAGATGAGATGGCCATGCATGATGATAGGCAATGCACATTTGCATTTCTTCGACGAGATATTGTCCTGAGATATTTCTCGCTTCGCCGAGAGCCATGTCTGTCACAATGCAAACCTTCCATCTCTGAGGTCCACAAGAACGAGATGTTCTATGTGGTGAGCACTTCCATGATAATAAATGCCAATTAAGTAGTCGCTAAATTATATCAATGTTACTTGCACACATTCAAACAAACCGCGTAGCACAGTGATAATTAAAATACGAAGAATGTTTGATGATATCTCCAGAGATGCTCGTTTCGCGCAAGATATTTCCCGTTTGAGCGCAATACGAAAACATCTGAAATGATTCGTTTTGTTGTTGGGAGCTTCGTGTGAAATATGAACGCCGTATATTTTTTTTTATTTTCCGGGATTTCAACAATGACTTTCATAGAACATTTGGTCCGCATAATAGTGTAGCGAAATCAGACACGAATCGCAGAAAGGAACTTTCCAACCAAATTGTGTCAGAAAAGTGTCAGAATCTGACACACCAATCAGACATGCGTCGTTTCACTTTGAAAATCTGTCTGACAATGACACGAATGGAATCAGACACAACGACTGTTTTGTATGTCGAAATTCATACATGTCAGATTTCGCTACACAACCGCCGAGGAAGTATGTATGCGTGGGGCATGCTGCTCTTCTTAACCTCGAGCATGTAACATTCACCACTCACCTTATGTCGGGCGAAGATTCCCCCTTCACGAATATAGATAATCTTGTTCTGTATAATTGGTCCGCCAATTTGCTGAATCAAAAAGCGTGTATTTATTTACAATTTACGAGACTCAAAAGCGTCGTGGGAGGCGAACAGTTTCACTATGGAAATATGTTGTAAATTTCGGAAAAGTAGGCGAATATCCCATTAAGAAAACACCGAAGGCAAATCATGAAATACAGGTATTTTGATTTAGTGCAAAGTTTCAATAAACGAGTAGCAAATATTATTCGAAAAAATTACCGAAGGTCTGTATATGGAAACGGGAAAATCTGTTGTACTATCGAGTGGAAGATGTGTTTCCTCTGTCAATGAGTTCTCGATTTGGATCTTTCTGATGTACCGGTGATCTTGAAGAAATAGCTTGTCCGTAAATCCCGTTTATGAACATATATTGTATTCATAGAGTCGTAGAGGTCAGCGATCAGATGGGAAATTGCCCAATCTTTGTCCATGACCAGATCAAATCTTTGGTCCTCTAAGGTCACTGAAATGGATTAGTTCTTTTATGGACCCAATTGCCGGCCAAGAATGGATATTCTCTCCATGCACCACTGGATCTCATAAACTATTGAATTTCCTTGTAAAAACTGAAGCAATACCACTGTCCTACTGAAGTAAGTATTACAGTAGATGAATACATTGATGTTCATTGCGGCGCGTAAGGGCGGAAAAAAACTCACGAATTCTCTTTTCAGAATAGGCTCACCTGTCATTTGATCCCTACGGAATGGAATTGTGATCAAGCCTACGGCCTGATATACTCCTCCATCATCAAAGAAATTCGTAGTTTCCACTCCGATCGCACTAAAATGCAATATCCTATTTACGGGATCGGGGAGGCTGAACTTCTTTCCAATGGGAAGGATGCCACTGACGATGCATTGGACGCTGTCTCTTGGCATTGCTAATCGGTACATGCGACTACCGAGAGGTTGAAGAAGATTCTTTAAAACGTTGACAAATTTTTATATTTGTACCACACCTTAAAGTTCATAAGGCCATGGAATATAAATGTTATTAGATATGGTGGGAAAAATACTCAAGCGTACAGCAGTGCGTGTTTCTGACCTAATCGAAAGTAGAGACCAAGATTGACGAAAACGTGGAAACGTTGCATTGTATGACTAACAGGACGCCTTCTTGAAACATAATGAACTTCTGCAACTGTTTTTACAGATCTGGAAATGCTGAAAACTTACAACTGGACTTTTGTCGAATTCCAAATCGAGATAAGATTCGTGAACGATTGCATTCGGAAAAACTTCCATTTCACCAAGAGTTTCACCTGGCCAAAGTGCTGACCGAGAATGCTTGCGAAAGATTCTGCGAATCAGCCCTTCGCACTAGAGAGCTATTATCGCACCATTGCAATTCTCCGTTTCGCAAGCGAAAATTCTGCCACGTCGCCACGTCGACAAATCTAGCACTTTGGCTAGAGGGTTTATTAGTAGAATTTTCCGCTCACTATTTCACGACTGACACGGTATGCTTACCATGAAAAAACGATTGATGGGGTGCACATGCCAATAGAAACGGATCAATGGTGATATCCGATACAGATCATACATTCCAGTTTGTCCTATAGGTGATAGAAATGTTCCGATAGCGAAATGGCCGCATTAAATAGCGAAGAAAATCATGACCAATCCTCTTTTCATTTCATCACAACGTGCAAGCAGTTTCATTTTTGTCAGTTCGCGGACGCAGAGATGACTCATATGATCGCTCTATCTATTTTTACCTTGTAGTTTTCCGATATGAAAATGGATTATTTCAGCATATCCAGAAAGCAAAAAAACAAAACACACGGCTTTATTGTGTTTTACAAATTTCCTCTGCCGTTCACGGGATAAAAGTCTGATTCAGTGATTGAGTGGAGCGGTGTCATTTATACCCTGCCGGCCACGGGAGAGACAGCTGTCTTGAGGGAGGACGAGGGGGGAGAGGAAGAGGAGGAGGAGGAGGAGGGGGGGGAGTGAAGAGGGGGTGGAGGAGTTGAATCTCGGATCGAGGGTCGCCACGGGATGAGTATTGAGACATCGAGGCGCTGTTAGTCTTGGCGCAACACCTCTGGAGCCCTCCTCCTCCTGCTATCGAAGGATAGTGCCCCTGGGCTTATGGCATTTAGCGAACGATCGATTTTATCGTTCCACGAAGAGAAGGAGTTGTATGGTAACAAGGAATTCATGTCCGCCTTTCCTTGTTGTTATTGTCGGCCGAATGAACGTTCCGAACAATACGTTCATCGCCCTACGATCGCTCTCCACGGTTCACTCGTTGTCTGGCGATTAACGAAACGAGAGAACTTTGGAGAGAGATCGCAGGGCGATCAGCGTACAATCCGGAACGTTTATTCCGCCGACAATATATTTTGCCGCGCGCACCACCACACGTCGCGATCTATGTTGATCCCAGAGCTGTGTATCCCCAGAGCTCTCTCTCTTGCAATAGTTCATGAGTCTTCTCCTCTCCTGCTGTCTGCACTTTCTCCTCTGACAAGATCTGCCGGGTGCCCCACCATAAAACCTCGAGAGAGGGGAGCCCCGATGTTTCATGGCACCTCTAAAGTCCGGAGGGCCTTCTTCTTCTTCTTCTCTTCACAGTGTATGTCATTTAATTGTCAGTACACTCTTGGCATAGTGGACTAAGGTCGTGCAGACTATCTAAATGCAATATTTTTCGTGATTCTTGTCAGCATTTTAAAAAGAAGTTCAGTTGCTCGATAAAATGATCAAGAACATTCTGGAAGCAACTGGTGTTGTATGGCCTTTTCCCAGTTGCGAGACCATTTCACTCCACCAGATGTTCGTGATTTCGTCCGAGGATTCTTGTCGTGACTTGCACCGATTGGAGCACACCATCACTGGTTCTTTTCTCTCTTCATGAGACCATATCGACGAATACTTCGTTTCAGTTGGATTGTTGCTTGTGTATTGGATACCTATCTCCTTGGCATACATCTCGAGGTAATTTGACAGTAGGGATCGCGAAGCCTCCTACGGTTCGGGGATGTCCAGGATAGTTTCGCAGTCATTTTCCGACTTGTCATTCATTCGACGACTGCAAGAACTCGAAGGGTGTTCCTGGGAACCCTCGACGCGACTCTCGACATGTGTTCGATCTTCGCCTCTGCTGACATGTGAGGCGGGATTCGCATCGCTCATGCAGCGATCCTCATTGATTATTTTGTCGTCCCTTCGGGTGTTCAGGCCCACATCGCTCTATAGCGCTCTCCTTCTCTTTATTTGAATTTGCTAATCTCTCCGTGTACTTCCGCATCTTCTATTCAGCGCTAATCAATTGGACATAGGGAATGCCATCCACGATCATGGGAAATTAACGGTGCACATAATCTCTCTTATTGCACATACTTTTATGGGATTTTTGTCCGAAATATTTGCAAAATCTATTTATCGGTAACGAGAAGGTGTCTCAACCTGAGTTCAATATTCTCGCTAACTGCTCGCAAATCGTATCCAACTGAAGTATGAGGTGCTAGGAAGAATATCCATGTATTCCTCAATTTTCCTGTACATTTGAAATTTGTAATTTGGTAGGGTATCGACTATATTAGAGCCAGGAGATCGATTCGCATGCCCCTTCCCCTGACCATGACTTTAGTTGTGTGAAATTCGATCCTCGAGCGGTCGCGCCTCTCTCCCTCCGCCCTTGTAACCGATCGCTCCTCCTTTGCGTTTTACGCAGCTTTTCGTACTCCCGCCTGTCCGCTCTATTTTATTCCTTCGTTTAGTAAGACTTGTTAAAGACCGTAAGACCTAGATAAACACCGTAAGTTTCAGCGAACGACTTCTGTGCGAGTGCGCGTGTGGCGTTTTCGGCCATCGCGTCTTGCAGCGGCTTGAGAGGAGGCGGAACGGGACCGGATCGAAAAGGTATGGTTTTATTTGTTGTTGTTGTCATAGCTTTTCCGCGTCTCTACTAAAAGCAGGATGTGTAGCTCCGAGTCTTTGCTTAGATTTGTCGATGTCTTGCGACCGTGTTTAGCGCCGTCGCAAAATATAGTCATACTCATGGGCGGTGTTTTCGACACTATCTTCATCACTGTCATGACTTTGAGACAATCTTTCCTCTCCGAGAAGAACATTCTTTGCCTGCGGCCATAATCTCCAACTCCTTTCACACATGCTCCACTATCAGGGAGGGCGAGGGAAGGGAGAGAGGTGTGAGGGATTTGCACCCTCCCTTCTATCCTTATCTGTGTCCTACACCGCTTCCGCCCTCCACGGGAGGCGAGTGCTTGACAGGGGAGAGTAGTACTTTAGGGCGAAGTTTCTTCTGCATTTGTTTCTTTCCTTATCTGACGTGCCTGAAGAAAATACTCATGGATGTTACACCGAACGCTGTAGAGAAGTATGTAGTAGGAATTCTCGCGTTATATCCGTTTTTGAGGACTTCTCATTTTGTGTCTCACTGATAATCTCCGCGACAATCTTGCTGCCACAAGGTTATCGAAAATTTGAGGACATTAGAATGCAATCGGTTGACGACTATATTTCTAGGTTACTCCCAGAATTAGAATTCTTCATCTCTTTGCGCCTTTGGTCCCTCAGATCTCAGCTGTTGCCTTGTTTCTTTTTCACCGAGGCTCCCGGCAGGTTTGACGAAGATCGATATCATCCGGTGTCACGGCGATTTCAAATTCGCTTGCCCGTACCAAAGAATGTTTCCTACTCTATCCCGCGTTCCAAATCGAATCCTTGTCTTCCTTCTCTCTTACGTTTACCGTTGTGCAAACTGTCAAAATATAATACCAGCCCTCGATTATTAGGCTCAAAATGGGAAATATCTGGATATCAATACTGTCCACAGATCGTATGAATATCTCCTCCGTAATCTCCCACCCTCTCCTCGCGAGAGTGCGGAGTCTCGAGGGTCGTAAGGGACCTTTTGTCTTTTCATAACAGCTGGTGAACCTCGCTCGAGCTCCGATGAGCTCATCGTTTTTACTCCGTCTCCTCACCCTCCTCCTCCTTCTCCTCCTCTCTGAAGGCCGGCCAGAGGCTCCAATCTCCTAGTGGCAACTGACAAGCACTCCAGCCCTCTAGCCATCTCTTCTCACCTACTCTTCCGTTATCTCTCGTTAACTTCCGAAGTCGACTTCCCTGCTCTTTTCTTCTCTGTGTCTATCTCATCGCCTTGATCCCTCGCCATAGACCGACTGGGCTTCACGATCAGTTTCAAATCTCCTCGAGGCAGTGACCAGACTCGCTTCCGGGAAAGTCGGACGCTTTCTCTGTCTGTTGTCTCTCGACTTCTTCACTCTCTCGCCCGGGGCCAACGGCCGAGGTGGTTTTTGGCTGCACGAGAGTGATAGTTAGGGAGATCCAAGAGAAAGAGAGGGTGATCTGCCTTGACACTAGGAGGAGGAGGGTGAGGGGAGGGGAAGAGGGTGAGGATGGGGAGGAGAGGGAGGAGGTCGAGAAGGGATCCTAAACGACTGATAATTGGATACTCTCTTCTCGCTTGGCTCTCCGGCACGAGGGAGTTTCGCCTCTCGGCTCGCTTACCTTCGATTTTCTCCGCGTGGCTTAAAAGATGAGCTGTTCCTTGTCGAAACTTTCGTTTTTTCTACTCTTTTTCAATTTTAGGAAGTGATCTAGTTCGTTCGCTAATATGGCGAATCCGAGTGGTCGAACTTTTTGCCCGACGGTAAAGGGCTTGATGATAATGCGAACTGTCGTAAGTGCCCGCTTGCTCCGATTTGAACACTGAGCACAATAGCGATTTCGGCGCATTATCTGTTACGAACCTTCTCCCTCCTTCCCCTCCTCTTCCTCCCTCTCCTCTTCCTTTTCTCCTTCTCCCTCCTCCTCCTTCTCCCCCTTTGCCCTCGAGGGTATGGAGAGGAACATTCGACTCTTTTGTGTTCGTTCTTTCTGCCGAGCTTCCCCATTTCGATTCTGTTCACCGTTCTCCGCTATGGCGTGGATAATTCGCTCTGATCTCTTTGCTTCTTTTGTTTCTTATTTTGTTGTCTTTTGCCTTTGATAGAAAAGAAACTGAATCATCAAAAAACCTCGTAACTTAGTAACCAGAGTAGAAAGGTGGCACACTCACCGTCAACGGTAGAGTTGGATCCCGGAACTGCCACTATTTCTCTGCACTGGTTTCTCTCTCGTATCCACCGGAAGCGCGTCTTATGCACGAACGCGCCACCGATTGGCAGTCGCGTGAGGGTTATAACGCTGCAAGCTTAAGATTGTTTGCTTATCCTCCAAGAGCATCCTCATTCTAAGCCGGTATTGTCCCGAAACCCAAACCTTTCCATTCGCTTCACTTCCAATACTTTTCCTACCAGGAATATAGTTATTTTGCTATTTTGTACATGTTTTTGAAAAATTTGATCTAAAGTTCCCGCTATGGAGATGAATAAGCTGTGAAATTTCAGCCAAACGGACTCTTTAACTATTGACTTTATTTTCGTTGAGAACTCTTCTTGCAATCACCGCACCCTCGCTTTCATTGTCAGCCATTAGCTGTAGTCTCTTCGATTCTCTTTGAATAGCCGATCATCATTTCCCGTAATCGTCGGTACTAACCGTAAAAATCTTCCCAGTCCGGATCAGCCTATTTTGGCTGCCAAGTACTGATAGTCTAAAAGATTAGCAGCCAGCTCATTTTATCACCTAGTGACGTTACGTGAGATGTGCCCATTGTCCACTGCGCACAATTTAGCCCCGACTATAAATAGTGTTCATCATGAGCAAGTTCGCTTCTACGCGCTCTGGAACGAAAATAGATCCACGGCGGTGATGGCTAAAGACGAAGCTCCTATTTTGCAAAGATTTTCCGCCAATAAAACTGAACTTCGTTCAGGAGAACCAAAATAGATCTCGTGCAGTTACGAAATGCCGTTTCCCCTCCTGCGAAGCCGTTTATTGTTGACCCGCAGACGGGATCACCTTTGCCCTCGCCTCCCACTCGATTTCTACGCGACCCCTCCTCTCTCTCCTCCTCCCTCTCCACCTCCTCCTCCCTCTCCCTCCCTCTCCTCCCACTCACTGAGGATCTCTATCACGTCTCATTCTTCACTTCTTGCGTACGCTCAACAGCTGATGTCCTTCATGCGCCTTCTTGTCCTGTCATATTCCTTTGATTTCTGCTTTTCTCTTTGCTGTTTCCGAGCGCATCTGGTCGCTTTCCGAGAAAGCTTGAAATCTCTGGGCGTCTCAAGCACATTTTGATCGGAATGTCGTTACGTGGTGGTGGTTGAGGGGAGG
>JACMIG010000196.1:7523-34356 GCA_014805385.1 Levipalatum texanum
CATTTTCTTTTCGGTTTGTTATTTTTTAAATTCAAAAAAGGACAAAAACTTTTGCCTAATTATTCCCAATTTTTAGGGTTAATCATAATTTTTAATTGGTTGACCTTTTCCCAACTGCAAACCCCCCCCCCCCCCAAGAGGTAGTCCTCACCTTTCTCTACTCTCTCCCTCCGAGTTGTTCGTCGGTGGGGGTGGCGTCCGCACCCACACGATCGTCCCTCTTCTCCACAGCGGCCAGAACAGTTTCTTCTTCCTTCGTCTGCTTTTCTTGTCTCCTGACGTCGTCGTCGTCGAGAAGTACCTCCCCGTCGTGGCCTCCACCTTCTTCAGTGTTATCACCCTCTCTGAGAAAGGCAGCATCGAGGTGCTCCAGCCACCAATCTCGTCGATCTTGTCTCCCGTGCGGTATATGGGGAAGAGGGAGGACGAGGAAAAGAAGGAAGGGGAAGATGGATTGGAGAAGAGGGAATAGGTGGTCGAGGAGGAGGAGAAGAAGGCGGAGGAGAGGGAAGACGAGATTGTAGAGGGGGTCTCCGTCGTCGTTGAAGTGGTCGTGAACCTCGAGTGCATCCTTGCAATCGGCAGATAGGGCTGAACCGGTGGTCGACTGAATACCATCAGCGGTGCCGAAGGAGGAATCGGCGAGGGACGGGGGAATGGGGACGACGTTGTCGACGACGATGACATCGTCGTCGTCGACGATGTCGTCGTTGACGACGAAGGCGTCGTAACGAGAGGAGGAGGAGGGGGATGAATGGGCTCGAAGAACCGCCTCTTCTGCGGCGAGCTATTCAACGAGGTCTTTCCGATGAATTCCGGGAACCGCGGAATCATCCTTATCACAGAGTCGTCGCTGTTGAATCCACTCTCGACAGCGTCCAAGGTCTCCCACGACCCGGGACCGATGGCGAAGTCAGCGAAGTCTGCTGGCAAGGGGATCGATGTAGTTGTCGATGTCCACCGCGGTGGATCCGGAGGAGGACGTAGAAGGGTGGCGGGGAAGAAGTACGCAGAGCGAGGGGGCAGGCTGTCTGGGGGAAGAGGAGTAGGAGAAGATGTCTTGGTGGTCCGCGGAATCTTGCCGATGCTAACGCCCCGTCGAGCAGAGAAGGGAATGTCACTGGAAGACGGGGATTAGTATTGTTGGACACCGGACTGTTTAGTGTACAAAACTACATACACTTACGGATGGATTATGCCGGGTTGGCTGATCAGAACCATTTTGGAATATATTAGGTCAAAATCATTAGATGGTCAGGATGAGCAGAAAACACGGTGAAATTACAGGTGGTTAATTGGGTTGGTTGATGAGAACATGAACACGTGGATTAGTTGGTTGTTGATTTCTTACGTCGCGGCAGGGGCTCCGAAGAATCCGACTTCCTTGGGATCGTGGGCACTGCGGAAGACGTTGACCATGGAGGTAGGGTCGAAGTGGCGCTGGAAGTGTGTTGATCTTCTAGCTTAGATGTTTGATATCTTACCCTCATCTCCGGAAGCTCCATGAGATCGTCGTAAATATCGTTGGGTTCGAGGCGATTGGATTCATCAAAGAAGTCTCGCGTAACACGTGTGTTGGAATCGGTTTCGTCGTGTACTTCTGGAATGGGCTGGTTTGGGCATTGATAAACTTCGATTTTTCTCATAATAGCACAGAACGCCATAGATCCGTCTAATCAGTAATCGCGTTCCTTCCTCTTGCAATCGTCACTTTCCATTCTCGATGTCTCGCTCGCGTGATCAGTTGAAACGGTTTTGATCAGCAGGTGATCCTCTGATTAGCGGAGCTTATAATAAGTTCCAACGACGCTTTTTATGCAGAGGAAGAAGTACATATCGAGTGTATTCCTTACTCATGCCCTAATTGAGCATCAATGAAACTAAACGCAGTGGTAATCGGTGAGAAAACCGGGGTAATTGGCCTTCTGAACCAACCGTAGTAAGTTGGATGACTAGCTCATGATACTAAACCGAGAAGAGAGCCATTCAAATCAGCAGGAACACAGTTGAACTTTGTGGCGCCAGGGTCAGTAACCTCTCGAACGGTCACTTGATAACCTTGTTAGCAAGTTTCCACCCACGTAACACACGGAACTTCTCCGTGCCTCCCTGTGCTCTGACACCGATGAGAACTAGGTCAGACTACGGGAAATAGCGTTTAGTGAAGAATGTATCATTGTTGAGGGCAAGAACGAAAAGCCGTTTCACCCTGTGGTAAAAAGACGCACTCTATGAACAGATCTACCTATTTTCCGCATAGATAACAACTACTGTTCAAAACTGAAGGGATACCTGAGCCGGATCTCCAGGCACTGAAGGCACTCGTGGACGGAAGAGCCATGACTGATAGCACAGCCGCGGCGCTGTGGAGAAGCATTCTTGGCTTTCTTCAGAAGTCTCTAAATACAATAGTTGCACATAAATGGCGTTTCGGCACTAGAGTCTAGTGGCGTGGAATGACAAGGAGAGAGGGATAAGACACTTCGGAACACACTTGAATGGGACATGTCTAAAAGGGAGTGACATATCTCATAAGCAACACACTGACACGGCCAGAAGACTAATTGTAAGGACATTCCCCCTCATTTGTTTTAGAGGGAATGTCCGCCTGACCTTCCGTAAAAGACCCTGAAGACCTAGAAGATCTCTACTTTATATAAGGAACGCTTTTGCGAAAAAAACAGAAGAAATGACAACGGCGAAACGGAGTGAACGACCTGCGAAACGCTTTGAATTCTGAATGAGAATGACAGCAGTGAAAGCTCCCGACGGGGTGCCTCCGTGGATCCGATCAAGAGGCAACTTTCACATCCCATTCTCGAGGTCTTTTAAGAGGAAGGTGAAAGGACGAGATCCCACCAAAGCCAAGACCAAGGGCAGTTATGCAAATTCTCTCCAGGATTAGAGATATTAGGAGGTAGGATGGGTAGGATGGATAGGATACTGAAATGTGCTTGAGACAGTAGAAAGGGTTCTCTTTTCTGCCCCGCGATAGTAGCCGGTGGCTTCCCTAAATTAGGTGCTATTCTCTAGGTGTTGCAAGGTGGAAGAGAGAGGGAGTGAGAAATGGTCGAATTGTTGCAGAGTGGCCAATCCTACGAAGCTGAACGATTAGCGCGAACGCCACTGTCCAAGGGAATTTCCGCCTCCGGTAAGTCGCAAAAGACATCCTGGAGATTTAGATGGTTGTGGTTTGGAACGAAATCATAGAACTACGCTTTCATAGACCCTCCAATCAGAAACCGACTAGGACCAAACAAAAACCGATCCCGAATGTCCTCACCCAGCCTGGGAATCCCACGTTGAAAGGGCAAAAAGGATGCCGCTCCTAATCGTTCTCCCATGTCGGATCTTGTTGTACAAAGGGGGATGCGCGCGCACGCTTCTCAAGTACAAAATCGTCTCCGGCCGGCCAGGATAGTTCGCACATAATAGGTGCGTGGACACCGCGACCATAAACCAACTCGGAACCTTCTCGAATACTAAGGGGGGATAAGGAGTAGGTTGCAAGCGCATTTTATGAGCGGATCTTGAAGGACGGGGGCACAGCTTCCGCCCTGCCGGAGCACAGGTATGATGAAGTGGATAGATGGTAGGTAAGGGTTCACTCTCGTCGTCTGGGTATCTCCTATCATAACGATCTCTAGCGCTGTCTGACCGTTGAGAGTACATCAGGCTAAGAGACGCAGGAATACGCCAGAGCACAGAGGAGGGCTCAGGAATGTTGCTAGAAGAATGGAGGGTCAATGGCCGGCGCTGTTCTGAAGCATGGTACCTTTCATGACCCCTACAGTTAGTTGAAGGGGAGGTTTGAACCCACCCGGAGAGCACAAGGTCGCTCTCTCGAGTGATAGTTGCTATAGGAGTTGATAGAAGGTAGCAGTAAGAGCTCGTGATCTAATCAAGAAGGTAATAGTTCCGTATGCTTAGTGATAAAAAGTAAATGAATCCCGAAGATTTCTATATCTCCAGGGTAAGACCTCTCTCTCATTCAATAAAAAAAGGTGAATACCTTAAAGGTGAATACCGTAGACAGAAATTTGCATGCAATCTGCAGAAGCCTTCTTTATAGCCTGCTCGGAACTTTCATACATATTAGATAACTTTATTATAGTCTCCGTAGCATCTGAGGATTATCCCTCTGATTAGCGACGAGTATCTGGTGCAAGAGTTCTCTCCTCGTGTCCTTGCGAACGTGTAGACTCTGGACGATGAGGGCCTGCAACTATCAAACGGTCGGAAAGAGAAAGAAAGGAGAAACCTACCCTCATCTCATCAAGTCTCTCCAGTAAATCATCCATCTTTGCGTCAACTTCCGTCATGTAGAAGATGTCCGAGATGACGTTAGAGGGGTTCTCAATGATGGGTTACTGCCGCAAGAGTCAAAAATGTCAACTTCAGAAAATAGAAAGGCTAAGCGAGCATATTGGCATGATGCATTGGCATGAGTGCGCATACTCCATCATTTGTATTTACGAGCTCCGAGATTCGAAGTCCTTGGGTAGATTGTTAGTTAACAATATCCAACCTTGCTCTCCTTGACCACTTTCGTTTCCCTGTGATGTTCCCGAGTTGCCCTTGTAACTGGGGTGAAGACAGCGGTCTGAAGCATGAATATCGACTTTGTTCTTTTCTATTCGACCTCTTTCGGTGTCTCTAGCTCCGGAGCAACGTCGTCGTAGACTGGATCGTGCGTTGACGATGACGACTTCGTCGACGGATCTGTTTTGGGTTCGAAACTGCGCCTTCTCTCTTTTGTATCTACGATACTTTCTTTTGCGCTAAAACACATACCTTCTAATCCGTTGCCATCAATTGGCAGGGCGATCGTTATGTATGGCTCGCGTTCAGCGACGAGGTTCTCGATTTCGGTCGTACGCGTCAGCCGGACTGGAATTAAGCGTGAAGTTGATAAACACCAAAATGCAAACTAAATGCACAGCGAGGATTGAGGGGATGGTAGATACCCCAGGTCCAACTTTAAGGTAAAGATCACACCTGGTCGAGACTGACCGAGTAGGGCAGAGAGTAGGAGAAGGAGAAGGAGAAGGGGAGCCATGTGCGCTACCTTCACTCCGCGACTGTTGTCGAAAGTAAGCATCCAGAGATGTCTGGTCAACCGTGAGGGAACAGGGAGAGCTGTCTGTCGCGATGATGGTTCACTGGACATCTCTCCTTAGGGTGAGCAAGGATATTAGACAATTATACCCTGCCCCCAGCCACTCTGGTGCAAAACAGGTAATGGCCCTGTCTTATGGGGAGAGTCAAATGCATCTGAGAACAGGTGTCAATGACAATATTAATAAGCTTTGTCAAGAGCTACGAATTGTAAAAAAACAATTGAACGAGCAACAAACAGTAAATATACGCGTGACTGAGCAGATATGTTACAACGTTTTTTGCGGTGTAATACTCGTGATATATACAGTACCGGCTATCAAATATTGCATCTACAATAATCATACCTATAAACATGATTAATGGGCTGTAACGGAACGGAGTCCGTTGTGGAGAACGGCCGCCTTGCGCTTCAGTCCAGCTCGGCCATCATCGCTGAAAAGATATCATTGATCTCAAATCATGCAAAAATCAGATGTTAGCTTGCCGCGTATTGAGGAAACGGGCCATCTCGAAGCGAAGTCGATCGAGGAGGCGCACCGACCTCTTGGGATCCCTCTTGGAGTTGAGGAGACTGCCCTCGATGGCGAGGGAGGTCCTCATAAGGATACGAAGAGCTCCTTCGGATTCCTTCTTGGTCAGCAACGCTAAACGCGACTCGATCTCCCTGCGGCGAGAATAGAGCTCCATGCGCCAAGCGACGGTCACCTGCAGAGATGAAAAATATACGAAATCAAGGTCTGTGTACAGACGAAGGAAGAACAATTCAATCATGTTCAGCCGAAAAAGATTAAAATATACCGCGAGGAGATTCGGTGTGAAGAGTGATGCGCTCATCGCGTTGGAGAGTACGTCAATGAGGGTAACCTCCTGCAATGAAATATGGTCAAATGTATGCGACAGTTTAGAGCGATCGAGCAGTGCAGGATCAAAGATAGATTGCTTACTCGTCGCTTTTCCGCACAATCGTAGTGTTCGCTCATACGCCACAGCCCTCCACAGGCGTAGCAGAATTCGGTACCGCACATGCACTGCATGTGATCACATCTGGAATGGGTCCGATTTATATCCACCGCTCTGATCGATAAGACAAGATATAAAAGACAATATCTGACCCTTCCGATCGCTGCATCATACACGAGCAGCTTGGGCACGAAACGACGTCCTTGACGATGTGGAATGAAGCCGAGGTCGAGTAGACCGAAGGGACGCCTGGAAGGATGTATGACATGATGTTATTCGATCCATCGGTACTCACCCGACTTCTCCAGGAACTTGATGTATTGGTTGAAGGCATCGCAGCCCAGGGGCCAATGATCAATCGACGAGCAGACACCGCAGATGGAAACTCCGCACTGGCAAACGATCGTGGACGTGCTGCAAAGATCCTGTATATTGAACCGACGAAATTTCACGCCCTATCAGCCCATTTGCCACTACACTGCGGGGAATGCGTACCTTCCGGCTGGAATCATGACCTTACACTCGGGGCAGGCGACGAAGGACTGCGATGCCACGAGGGCGGCTTCCACTGCGGCCTTGTAAGTGCCGAACGAGGTCGAGTCGAGGAGACCGCGAGAGGCAGCGATGCCGAGGGTGTACTTGCAGTCGTCAGACTGAAATTTACGAATGTGCCTAGAGGACATCAACTTTCTGGTCTACTCCTCTATTGTACACCCAACACACCATGCACGGCGCGGGCAGTCGGCCAGAGGCGAGACACGCCGACACGTGGGCCAGCCAGCATCCAACGCAGTAGAACTGACCGCACTCCAGGGCGAACGGAAGCTGATCCTGGAACAAAATATTCAAATTTGTGTCTGTCCTCAACACTCACCGCCTGAGCAGAATCCTGTTCGAATTCGGCACAGCATATGGAGCAGATGTCTCCATTCACCGGAGTCTCGAGAGGAACGAAATCGGCCACATCGCTGACATGCTTCTTGCACGCGCACTCATCCAGCATGAAGAGGCGGGTCTGCAGAACGAAATTTGTTTATTTCTTTGTCAATATTTTATAACAAATCTTATTTATTTATTTATTTATTTGTACTCACCGATTCACCGAGACGCTTGGCGACTACGCAGCATCCGAAATCCCTGCCGAGCACGTTGACTGCCTCCTTTCGATGGACAAGCCACGTTGGAGGAGAGAGGGGCAAGGGCGCGGCTTCAGGAACAATGGCCAGACGGGTGAACATGGGGACGGGGGAGGAGACGGAGACGGGACTGTGGAAGTCATCGACGATCACGATCCCCTCCTCCTCTTACTCCGATCCCTCGAAGAGGTATGCACTGTTGGACGGAATAAGATGGCAATATGGAGTTATGGTCTCCTCGCGAGTGGCTAAAGCCTTCTTGGCCTTCTTCGTCTTGGTCTTCTTCTCCCTTACTACGATGCAGTCTGCGACGAGGCGTACGGAAGCCACCGGACAGGGCTCGTGGATAGAGGGAGCGTTGTACTCGACCTCTTCGCTCTCAAAATCGATCAGCTGCTCCTCGAGAGACTCCGCGACGGCGTATGATTTCTTCATCTTATGAGGTGGGACGAAAAAGTATTCGAATTCGTGTTCACTGGAAATATTACATTATTTTGAATTAAAATAACATTGTACTTACTCTTTCTTCCTGCAGTTGGTGCTTGTGACTGGGCGTTCCACTACTTCAAGCGTAGAGTAGCGGATGTGAAGCTTCTGACAATTTTTTCTCATTCGCGAAATTAAACGTACATATCATAACGAAATTCGACGCAAATCTTCGGGATATTTGTAAAACTAACCCTTCCTCAGACTTTATCGTTTATCTCAAAAGGGCGCACACCTGGTACTCTCCATTCTCGACCGCTGTGTACGTCAAAAATTCGTCCCTGAGGTTCCAGCGCTTATATCGACTTTCCTTGCGCGCGCATTTCGGGAGACCCTCGCTGTAAAGGCAGTGTTTAGTGACGAGATCGGAAATGGGAGGAAGCCTAGCAAGAAAAGCTCACGGCTTGATGAGATTGTGAATGTGTCCGCCCTTCTTGGTCTTGGCCACGTTGTGGACGACACGGCCATCGTGGGCAACATCGTGATAGGCGACACTACAATTGTAATTATTTTATAGAAAGTAAGAAAGCCAAAAGTATGTCAAAACGAACGTAGGATTGCGCTCGAGGAACGTGTTTTCGTAGTAGACGTCGCGCCATCGGTCCGACATTCCCTGGACTCGCTTCTGGGCTCGGTGGATCCGGTGGTGGGCAGCCGAGACACGCACCTTCATGTCAGGAATCTATAACTTACGGTCATTAACAACGCATTAAACAAGGACTGGGAAGAACTTCTTGACAAATTGCCAGTCTTAATGGGAGTGCGTTTTTCCACACACTGACGTGTCAAATTGTAGCATTTCCTTTAAGGACTAAATATAGAATTAAGACAACTCTTTACCTGCATCTCCTCGATGCGGTCTCCGGCCTCCTCCGGTAGCATCCATCTCTGCTTCTTGTTCAGGGAGTACGCCACTCCAAAGCCGGCGAGACCAATGGGATCGGGTCGGTCGAGGCCCCAAGTATTGAAATCCTTCAGCGACTGCAAATGATAAATTTAAATATTATTATACATATGAATACGTTTTCTGTGAATGTCATGAATTTTCCACGTTTAATTGCTAAAATTAGTCATTACTTTGTATGGAATTTCAACAGCACTAAAAAGCGCGTTCCATATGCATTGGGATGTCTGCAATCGTCCGAAATTAGAAGAAAATTAAATCGAGATAAACGCACGTTTTTCGATAGGGGAAGTTTCAAAAATGCGAACCTTCCCGAACTCCTCGTTGTTCCGGTGGCCCTGGATGAAGACGGAGCACGTTCCCTCGGCGAGTATGTCTTTGCGAATGAAAGAGGGCCTGCAATATTATCGATGAACTTTGATATCCCAAGATATTCGCCTACCCAACGGTAGAGGCGTAGTGCCCGTGCTTCTTGCGATCCTCACGCATGAAAATGAATGAAGCTGCAATAAGCGTATTTTTAATCGGGAACTCGGATGGTATTAATATCAGAGAATGCGGCTAATACAATTTATTATGACTATCAATACGCCAACATGCTAAACAATACTGGCGCTGACGTTGATCAAAGATAAACAATGCAGGAGGAACCCCCAGCGCCACTGAACACCGAACCCCAATGACGCGGCATGCGACCACTTGTTGTGAAATGCATGTGATCAAACATGAAGCAGAGCGTACGTTACTACTATAAAACAGGCAAGGCGAGGCTAGAACAAGCAAAGGTGGCATGCAGATTTAAAGGAAGCAATTCACAAGCAAGATCCAAGCCACTTCCAATTGGAGCAAGGAACATACTTAGGATCCATTGAAAAGGTCAGCCAAAAAGTGGTCAATCCAAGCATTGCGAAGCAAACACACAAACAAACGCGTAGGAACGTGTCGCCCTTCCCTAGAACTAACCTTCGAATGCGTGTGATAAAAGCCTACTAGGATACAGAGGGGTTCACGCCTCTTTTATATCAGTACAATGGCAAGCACCGAAATATTGCACAACAGAGAGACATGAGTCAGTTGGAAAGGGGACAGAGAGGACGAGCAGGGGAGAGAGGGGAGACGAGGGGAGGAGAAAGAGTTCCGAGCAACAAAACACACCTCTAAACGGGGTAAGTGACGCGTGAATATTATGAAGCTCCCTTGGGATTTGCATGTGATTGAATGCTGGAATCGTCCCCGTTCATCCCTGATACCGATTTGTCGCTCATCTTGTGGTGTACAAAGGCGAGCCACGAGCCAGCACTGTGGCGCTTGTCTGTGAGGTAGCAGCCGAGACCATCGACTGCTGACCTCGAGAGTATCCATTAGTTATGGTGCTGACCGACCGTACTCGGGCGGCCCTTGAAGGCAACCCGTAGGTACCGCGCGGGAGGTGAAGGGCGTACACCACTCCAGGAGGCGATAGGTCGTAGATCATGGGCAGTATGGGTGGATGGGTTCGCCAAGGGACGTCGGTCCAACTTGGTCTCTCGTATTTCATCAGGTATTGTAAGGTCGTGCTTTATAAGGTATTCCCCCTTGTATATAATTCCCCCCATGCCCACGTTCTCCGTGTTATGTGTTTAAGTGTTTGTTGTTCGTGTTTATTCCCTTCGGGGAGCCATTATGTATTTCCCTTCGGGGAACCATCATTCTCCTTGTGAGGTTCTTCCCCTATAAGGGGTTTCTTACTCATAAAGGTTATAATAATCCGTGGTCTTATTGCTTCATACGTGGTATCAATTGGGCGACAAGGGTAATCTCTCGCGGAGATCTCTGCTGCGGGGTAGCGGGAGTCTTACTCCTTGGTCTGCTTGGGAATATGGAAGGCATCCCTCCTTCACCGGTTTATTCCCCTCCTCTGAGTGGGGTGCGCCACACATCTAACTTTGACGATGTTTAATACGATTCGTTGTATCCCCACGAAAAGTAGTCATGTTCGTGGAGATACAACGAACCACGGAGAGAAGATGGAGCGCCACTGGGGAGTGTCCAACTTTGGGTGCAGCAGTTGTTCGTCTTTTGCATCTGCAGGTGTATCGAAATACTACACAACCTTGCGATGACAAGGGGTCTTATGTGTATGTCAGCACGCCTACGTGTATATGATCAGCGTAATGTCTCAAAATATTGCACAACTTTTTATCATAATAACTAAAAAATGTTTGAAGCAGATGTAGAATTTCACGGCTAGTCTAACTCGGAATTCTATTCAGCCTGTCCTCAATATTGTTTCACAACTCAACAACTAAAAACGAACAACATTTCGTTCATTCTCATATTAGTACGATAAATCATGGCCTTTTGTAGGAGGACAGAAATCGGTGGTGAGTAAAAGCTGAGAGCACATTTGCAAACGAAGGGAAATGACGAGAAGAGCCATTGATAACGTTGGGCCCTCCCGGTGTCGTTTGATGCTGTCTGTTCGTTATTGGACAGCCGGACTGGTCGTAGGCATCACAGTCCGGGTTCCAGTGGCCCACTGACGAACAGAGAAAGAAACTCGTCATGGAGAGGCGATGTAGAAGGCGCTGCAAAAGAAGCAGTCACTTCTGGTAATGGAACCTTCGAGACAATAAGTGCCAACTGTGCCACAAATCACTACTCCACGCGAACGTACCGGCAGGATTTTGTGTCTTGAAGTCGGGGCATGTGACGAAGGTCTGTGAGGCGAGTTGAGCTGCCTCCATGGCATTGGAGTAGGAGGCGAAGCAAGGCGAGTCGAGGAGACGGCGAGAGATAGCGACTCCCAAAGTGAACTCGCAGTCATCGGACTGAAATGTATGGTGCACTTATAGGAGGACGAGGTCTCATAAATGTCGCTCCATCGAATGCACCCATCTCACCATGCACCGCGCGGGCAGATGGCCAGTTGTGAGGCACGCCGACACGTGGTTCAGCCAGCATTCGGTGCAGTAGAAGTGTCCACACTCCAGGGCGAAGGGAATCTTGTCATGGAACTAAAGATGGATCTTTTATTTCTAATCTCTTGGTCTCACAGCCAGGGAGACATCCAGCTCGAATTCTATAGAGCACATAGGGCAGATGTCTCCGTCCACAAGGGACCCGAAGTCGACAGCCCGTGAATAGAAAAGACCGACCTTCGCCTTGCACATTATGAGATGGGTCTGTAAGATTTAATGGTGACTGAAATTAATGAAGAAGCGAGCGGGAAAGAGAGAGAGAGGCTGACCATTCCTCTCCAAAGCTGTGGCACGTTCACCAATACAGACAGGAAACAACACGGAAGGGAATATGAAATATTGCACAATCTTGCAAGGGAGAACGAGAGAGGAAGTGGAAGAAGTCCGAGAGGTGACAGATGAAGCGCCCAAACTTATCTTTGCATATTCGTTCTTTGACGTGCAGAAGAAATTTTTAAATTTTTATCTATGGCTACGATTTAAACTAAAAAAACAAGCAAATATATACAACAAATACATCACAATTAGCGTTCGCGTGATTGAGCAGATATGTGACAACGTTTTTGTGGTGTAATACTCGTGTGCTATAATACTAACTCTGCAATGTACAAAAGTAAACAAAAATAAATATTTAATGGGCGGTAACGGAGCGGAGTCCCTCATGGAGAGTGGCCGCCTTGCGTTCGAGTCCGGCTCGGCCATCATCGCTGAAAAGATATCATTGATCTTCGATGTATTGAGAAATTTAAGTCAATGGTTCAATCAATCTTTAAAAATATAACAAAAAACAGATGTTTGCTTACCGAGTATTGAGGAAGCGGGCCATCTCGAAGCGCAGTCGATCGAGGAGGCGCACCGACCTCTTGGGATCCCTCTTGGAGTTGAGGAGACTGCCCTCGATGGCGAGGGAGGTCCTCATAAGAATACGGAGAGCTCCATCGGACTCCTTCTTGCCCAGCAGCGCGAGACGCGACGCGATCTCCTTGCGGCGAGAGTAGAGCTCCATGCGCCATGCGACGGTCACCTGCAGAGATGAGATGAAATGTTTTGTTTGCAATCCATGGCACTTGCAAACCTTGAGCTCGGTTAGGGCGTGTTTTGCCCGCCTATACTATTGCCAAACTCGCCTATTTATTTTTAAGACATAAATTGCCCACCGTCAGGAGACTCGGCGTGAGAAGCGATGCGCTCGTTGCGTTGGTGAGAACGTCGATGAGAGGGACCTCCTGCAATATAAAATATATTTAACTGGAGGGGCCATGCGAACCGCGTTTTGGGCGATTTCTTGAAGGATGTCAAGATTGGCATCGCCCCAGTGAGGAAGATATACGAAACGGGACGGGGGCACCACGTCATACATGCGCACTTTCTTCGTCTAAAGAAAAGGCTGATAAAGCCATGCAAGAAATCTCCGAAACCCCCACTTTCACAATAGGTAAATTTTGCTAAAATCGCAAACTTTATAATTGGACAGCTTAGCAGTAGCGAGTGAAAGGAACGGCCTAATAAAAAGATTAATTTGCTTACCCGTCGGTTGCGAGCATCGCAATTGTAGTGCTTCCCGGACCAGAGCCCTCCGCAGACGTAGCAGAAGTCCGTGTCGCACAGGCAGTGCATGTGATTGCATCTGGAATATTCGGATAAAAATCAATAGATCGTATCGATAAACATAAGATCAATGATCGCAATGCTAACCCTTCCGATCGCTGCATCATACGGGCGCAGTTCGGGCACGCAATGACGTCCTTGACGGTGTGGAACGAAGCCGAAGTCGAGTAGACCGATGTGAAGCCTGAAAAAAAGATCTTTAATCAGAGCTCTCATTCGATGCTTACCCGACTTCTCCAGGAACTTGACGTACTGGTCGAAGGCATCGCAGGCCAGGGGCCAATGATCAATCGACGAGCAGACGCCGCAGATCGAAACTCCACACGGGCACGGGATCGAGGAGGCGCTACAAAGGATGAGGTAAGTTCCGTGTATTGAACAGTCGAATACAATAGCACCTAAATAAACTGTAACCATTTCACTAACCTTCCGGCAGGGACCTTGGTCTTGCACTCGGGGCAGGCGACGAGGGTCTGCGAGGCGAGCAGAGCAGTCTCCACGGAAGCGGAGTAAGATGCGAAGGAAGCCGTGTCGAGTAGACCGCGCGAGGCAGCAACTCCCAACGTGCACTTGCAGTCGTCAGACTTAAATGTAGTGTGGTAACGGGGTGACGTCATTTTCCAAATGTCTGTTCGCAATATCGCATGAACTACTCACCATGCACGGCGTGGGCAGTCGGCCAGAGGCGAGGCACGCCGACACATGTGCTAGCCAGCATCCAACGCAGTAGAAGTGACCGCACTCCAGTGCGAACGGCAGCTGGTCCTGGAATGCAAGATTAAAGTTAGCTATTCGTTCTCTACACTGACAGCCTGGGCAGAATCCAGCTCGAACTCGGTGCAGCAGATGGGGCAGAAGTCACCCTCCACCGGGGCCTCGAGGGGAGCGAAATCGGCCGAAGAGACATCGTTGATCTTCTTCTTGCACGCGCACTCGTCGATCATGAAGAGGCGAGTCTACAAATTTTTAAAGATATTTTAATGAATTTAATTAATTTTTAACTAATATTTAAATTACTCACCGTATCGCCGAGCCTCTTGGCCACAACGCAGCATCCGACGTCCCTTCCGAGCACATCGACTGCATCCTTACGGTGGACGAACCACGTGGGAGGCGAGACACGAAGTGACGAGGCCTCGGGCATATTATCCAGGCTGGTGAACATCGGGGCAGGAGTAGTGACGGAGACGGGCATGCGGAAATCCTCGAGGATTACGACCTCCTCCTCCTCCTCGTCCTCGCTCGACTCCTCGGAGAGGTAACCGCTCGTAGAGGGAATGGAGTGGCAATAGGGCGTGAGGGTCTCCTCGCGGATCGAGACCTCCTTGGTCCTCTTCGTCTTGGCCATCTTCTCCTTGACGACGATGCAGCTGGACACGAGGCGCTCCGAAGCGATGGAGCAGGGCTCGTGGATCGAAGGCTCGACATAGGCGACCTCGTCGGCCTCCATGTCACAGAGCTGCTCCTCGAGGGAATCCACGGCGGCGAACGACTTCTTGATCTTGTGCGCCGGAGGGACGTAGTCATAGGAGAAGGCGTGCTCACTGGAATTTATAAAATGGTTAAATAAAGATACATTCAAATCTACTCACCCCTTCTTCCTGCAGTTGGTGCTCGTGGCGGGGCGCTCCACGACCTCGAGCGTCGAGTAGCGAATGTGCAGCTTCTGAAATTACAAATTAATGTTATGTTGCGATAACAGAATCTCGTAAAAAAATCAGACAAATCGTAAAAGAGGAAACACTCACCTGGTACTCCTCTCCTGCCTCGACGTCCATGGCCCTCGGATGCAAGTTATCCCACCGGTAGTTCCCCCTATCCTTGCGCGTGCGCTTCGGAAGGCCGTCACTACAATCACATACTGTTTAGCATGGAGTAAGAATAGAAAGGGAGGCTGTGGAATATGAAAACATACGGCTTGATAAGATTGCGAATGAGGCCTCCCTTCTTGGACTTTGTGACGTTGTGGACAACGCGGCCGTCGCTGGCAACCTCATGATAGGCGATACTAAAATATATTTATAAGGGAAACATTTTTGCTTCAAAATAGAAAATTTCGTTTCTAAAAACGAAACATATTTTTTAAAATTATAAATAAAAGCGTACGTTGGATTGCGCTCAAGACGCGGATTGTCATAGTGGAGACTGCGGTCTTCCTCCGCCATTCCCTGGACTCGCTTCTGTGCGCGGTGGATCCTGTGGTGGGCGGCAGTGACCCGAACCTTCATCTCGGGAATCTACAATCGAGCATAACATCGAATTTTTAGCAGAGCTCTAAATACATTAGTAAAAGAACTACCTGCATCTCCTCGATGCGCTCTCCGGCCTCCTTGGGGAGCAGCCATCGCTGCTTCTTGTTCAGAGAGTAGGCCACACCGAAGCCGGTCAGGCCCATGGGATCGGGGCGATCAAGTCCCCACGTCTTGTGGTTCTTTAGCGTCTGTAAAGGTCTACTTGAAAGAAGCTGGAGGGTTTTGAGCTATCTATCGTAAGGTTTACACATAATTGGCTGTGGTTTGTTTTGTTCTACGGGTGAATTTCATCACGCACATTCTTAGCCATCAAAACAGCGCCGTTGCATAAGCAATGGGAGTGCTGATTGCACAATGGCCCGAAATGGGAACAGATACAGCCGGTAGCATTGCGCAGTAAAGACAGGGTTTATTTGTAGCTTCCACTATAGGCCGTGAACATGTCACTAATTTCACAACAGTTTGGTCTAGCCTTGTGCTTCTGCGGTTGAAAAGGAAATTAGATCATACTTGCTGGCTTCCCTCTAATTGGTCACGGAACGGCTGACTCATGACAGGGGGACAAGAATAAATATATGATATGAAAGGGTGGGCGCGCTGACTCAGCTCCGTTCGACTAAAGAACGAACGTTCTAAAACACGATTGTTCGCCTTCTCTATAAATATGAGTAATGTTAGGAAACGCTTCTAGAGCATGTGCTCAACTCTTAAAAAGGAACAGGAAAAGAACACACCTTCTGGAAGTGCTCGTCATCCTGATATCCCTTAATGAAGATGGTGCACGATCCCTCGGCAAGGACATCCTTACGAATGAAGGAGGGCCCGGCGGTGGAGGCATAATGCCTGTGCTTCTTGCGATCCTCACGCATGGCTACGAGTGAAGCTGAAAAGTGCAATGATCTATAAAATTTACTCAATACTGCGCGGAATAACTAGGCGTCAACTATTTTATCACAGAACGCGGACAATATGATGTATTATGACTAACTGCGAAAGTCAATGCGCCGTTATCCTATCGCGAGGAGCAAAGGTAAACAGCGCAGCAAAACACGTTGGCTGACTTCAGGTGAGAGAAACGAATGACGAACACGTATTCTGAAGGAGCGAGAAAGGCAGACCACTCGACTAAATAAACTTGAGACCGATAGAAAATTTAGATAAATATTGAGGAAATACCAAAATGCTGGAAGAAAGAATGCAGGCTAAACGCGAACCAACAAAGATAACTAACAGATTCAAAGGAAGCAAGCGACACAAGCAGCCAGCCGCTCCACGAAAAGACACTTGGAGTAATGTGACGAAAGTCTCCCTGTATCATACCTGGAGCGCCCCGAAATATTGCACAACATTACAGGGGGTAGGCAGCACACTATAAAATGGGACAGAACGCTGTTGGCAACAACTGTCAATCGGCATTCGATATAAAATGAAACAGACGGGATTAGATGTCGAAAGGATTCGTCAATGCAAACAAGTTCATTAATACAGGATGATCAAGACCCAAAGGAGCCAAGCACGAACAAAGGCGCCAGAAAGTTACAGCCTTCCCCAGAACTTACCCTCGAATGAGTGTGATGAAAGTCGAGCAGTAGACTACAGAGGGGCTCCCGCCCCTTTTATATCAGTACCAGGGGCGCTAGGAAATATTGCACAACCTTGCGAGGGGGCAGGGAACGCGTTGGGACATGAGTCACTTGGAAGGGGAGCGGAAGGGAGGGGCAGGAGAGACAGAGGAGACGCGGGGAGGCGAAAGAGTTCCGCGCGTCAAAACACATCTGCACGCGGGCAAGTGACGCGAGAGTTCTCTGGAGTTACTCGGACATTGGTCACCCAGCTGTTTCGCAACCACGTGGAAATAGTGATCTGAGGACACTTCGTTTCCCCAATGAGGGCTGCATTTCACCACTGCCAACATATCTGTTAGTGCTTTCGCGCGATATGCAACACTCTATCAGTCCACCGAGTTTGTGTTGAAAGCTGCAGATATGACAACTGAAATTCATCATGCCGCAAAAATTATATTTCGTAACCGGTGATATTTAGCTGTGATTTAATGGGTCATGCGTCCTGCTGTTCTAAACAGTCATTTCTCGATGATGCATCCGGGAAAAGAGAAAATTGCTGAAGAAGCGGCAGGTGACTCGTCCTCTGACGCGTCGGAACAAATGTGATTGAAATTGTGCTCTGGAAGCGTTCCTCTTCCCCCGCAGCAGTAAACAAGAAGCTTACATCGATCACGCAATTTTTGCGTCCTTATTACACTGCACGAATTAAACTCTGCCAACAATTGGAGTCTTCCAGACTTTCCAGAAGCAGACGAACGAGGAAGTGTGTGTCAAGATGTGCCATGCTACCATGGAGATTTGTCTCGGCCAGGGGCCGGGCTGGAATTTTTCACATTCTATTGCGAAACGACGGGGCTATTTCGAAAGGGTCTGCAGATATTTGGCATTTGTTGTACAACATTCCAAGTACAATGGACTTAACGAATTGCACAACATTGAACTCCATGGATCCAATATGATTCACAACATTTGTACTGAAGATTATCTTGTGAAACCCTGCGACGGAGATGACTTCCTTTATCCGATGAGATGAACGCAGCATTTTTTATATTCGTTTACAAGATCAACTGCCCTGTGGAACTTCGTGCAGTCCTATTGTACCGTACTTCGTGCACTGAATCTGGAGCGCAGGGAAATACCATCTGTGTTTATCCGCAAGCTTCGTTAGTAGTTTTGTTTTCGATTGTATTCAAGAAGTCTCTTCATGTCACCATCGTGCGATCAGGACGTCGTTTGGCCCTCCTTGCTTTTTCAGTATGAAGCGCACCTACTCCGCCTGACACATTACTCAACCACATCCACAAACCATGGTCTCCCAGCACATAACACATCCGATTGGTAAAGTTATTTTCGAGAGAACAGCGAAGTTGCAAAGATCAACTTTTCAGTTCTCGCTCGTATCTTCCTTATCTTCTGACATCCAAGACGTCAAAGGTCGAAACGATCGCGGTGGCTCCCGAACGCTCGTAAACCCCCTCCTTCCATAATATAAAAGCGGCGAATGGAAGCTTCCTCATCCCACCCATCGTCTTCACCTTTATGCTTACTTTTCATGTGTTACATGGATTCCCCGTTGGCTAGAAACTTACTGCTTGCCTTCAAAAACCATTGAGGCTGGAGACCAAAGAAATTAAGAATCATTCGATGCCTTCTCTCCTCATCCTTGCCCTTGTCGTCGGCGCTGCCGTAGCGAACAGTGCACCGCGGCCCGAGCTGATAGTGCCGGACCCCGAAATCTTCACATGCCTCTCCGATGGACAAAGGCGTGACTACGGCGACAAATGGGTACATAGCACGAACAGAATTTAATTAGAACGCATTTAGACAACCCCTTCCGGATTTGTCAAGACATGCACCTCATCGAAAGGAAGAATTTCCGTGTCGATCGTCGCGTGCAAGTCCATCCTGGGAGTCGATATCGCTGTCGGGTCATCGGTTAATGAGGTACGGTATATACAAGATCAAAGGGATAGCTTCATCCTTCCAGGAAGGCTACAAGATCACCTGCCGCCCATCGGGATCCAGTGTATTCAAGGACTTCGAGCCCCTCTTCGCGTGCATGGGGAAGTACAACATCGGTTAGTGACTCAAGGAATCAACAGCTGAAATTCGCAGGCGAAAAATGGATCGAAAAGACGTACTTCCACTACGAATGCAAGATGGAAGGACCAGTTCTGGTAAGTCGTGGCTTAGAGGAAAATGAGTGTAGTACATATGTAGGTGTAAGATCGGGAGTTTGAATTCCTAACGCTTCTCTTACAATAGGTGAGCTGCCTGTCGGAGGACGGTAAGAAGGCCATCGCTCTCGGCGGAAACGAGTTCTACAACGGAGTCATATACCGGTGAGGGAGATCAACGTTCAGATGTCAGAAATAAATAAATCAAAATATTTGTTTGCAGCTGTATCGAGAAGGACGGTTCCATCTACATGAACCGCGAGACTCCAATTCGCAGGGACTAACTAATTCACCTCTGAGCGTTGACGAATAAAGTGTTATTGTGTGAAATGGCTTCGCAATCAACTTCAAAAAGCCAAGCGGACCAATATTTGATAAAGGGGGAATTAAGACTACATACTTTTGTCACGCCTTATTAATCACTTTGAAAACCAACGCGGAGGGCGAAATATGTTATTAGACTGTCCTGGTTCGTCTGCGATAAAGAAGCTGTTCAAAGTCCATCTCTCTTTCCGTTCAGCCTGGCACGGGGGTCAAGGGCTGCCCGAGACCTACTTGGTTTGAGCGGCCTCTCCTTTGGTTGTTTGCGCTATGAGCGAGAGGCAAGGGGTCTCAGGTCAACCGCCTTGTTTGTCATTATAAAGTGTTCTACAAGTTCTTTAGACTATCGGTACTGTTTAGTAACCGAATATTTCATCATTTTCCCAGGTTGTACAGAAGCGGTCGAACCCATAGCCGACCGAATCTTTCGATTTGCGCGTCTGCTCAATCACTTGGCTGAGGGCTGACCCCCGCCGTGACCTAGGGGGAGTGTCTGTTCCTTACCCGCCCATTTGACTCGTATACTGTCACCAGACCCCCTCCCCCCACACTAGCTACGGGGTCCCCTCTGCCATGAACGTCGTCCCCTCCCAATCTGTGATTCCCTCCCCTCCCTCACTCACCACCACGCGTACTCTTCTCAGTGTGCCTGCAGGAGATCCATGGGTTAACCTTCCCTTTCCCTTCTCATATTCCTCCCTCTCTCCAGACCTTCCTCCTCCTCGACGGCGTCGTCTTCGTCCTCCACCTCGTCAAGAAGGAGGGGCGCATCGGTCTCCAGCTCACTCTCTTTGAGACGGTATTGACAGCTGTCCAGTTTTGTCATCCAGAAGTGTAACGTTTAGCGAACCAGCTTATTGTATTTCAACCCGGTGGACCCCGCCGCCTATGGCGGCGAGGCCCGTCTGCCAAACGCAACGCAACGTAGCGCACGAGCGTAACGTGGGCAACATACCGCGTGCACCGAAGGACGCACGGACAAACATCGCTTTTTATATAGCAGTAGATCTGTTAATGCCATCAAAGTCTGCTGCAGCCGCGAACGATTACCTTTGCAGATAATCTACGATGTCCGAGGCGAGCTGGAAATTCCCGGGGAGATTTTCTTGTCCCCCGAGCTTGTGAAGATTAGCAAGTGAGTTACGACAGGAATTTCAAATCGGGGAATCGTCTGAAGTTCCCGCATTGGCCTCGTCTTCCGCCGGGAACGAACTGTCTTCATGCTCCCAATCAATGTCACGAGGGAGGCATCACAGTGTATGTAGTTCCCCCTGTCTCCCTTCCACTCTCTCCCTTCAGTCTTCCTCCACGCCGATCCCCAAAGGGAACTCGTCGTCATCGATGACGTCATCAATGGCAGCTTCCACATCCGAATCTCGATTGAGGCTGAGTCTACGTTTCTCTTTGTCTACGAGGATGCCCATCTCATCCCCTCCGTCAGGAGCGCCGTCTACATCTACGACCTCGGCTGCGGTAGAACCACTACTTCACTCAATTCAATAGCTTCACTTCAGCGGAGTCTCTCCCGGTCAGGGGCGTCACCTACGTCATCCCAGCAAGGGAAGACTTCTGTGTGTTGGAGGTACTCCGGATAGGTTCCTTCGCGTATCTCTTCAATGACACGGAGGTAAATACTTTCAAGAAATTTCAAGTAAGCGGTTGTTTCAGATCTCCATCCACTGCATCTCGACGGGCTCCTTCGTCCGCCACCCGACACCCGGCCTCCGTCCCGTGGCACAGGGATCGAGGAAGATCGCTCATGCTGTGCCGTGGAGGGATCATATCGTGGCCATCGACGCCTACTCCCAGCTGTGCATCCTCTCCCTGCGCTCATTCACGTCAGTCTCTGCTCATATCCTACGAGTATGTCCTTCTTCACAGATGGAGCATCTTTCCTTCTCGCGTTCCCTTCGAGAGGGATCTCCCTTACCTCCTCTCCGTTAATGAGGATGGTCAACTCGGAGTGCTCCTTCGACAAGAATTCAAGTATCTCGTCAAAATCCGCACGGCGTGGCTCTCCGTTCCCTCGCTGGAGCATCTCGTGGCAAGGGAGATGGCGAAGAGGGAGGCAGTCAGACAGAGGCCGCTCCTACTCGCAAAGACTACACTTCTATCGAATCTGCCGAAGGCCAGCATGGACCTCGTACTCCTCCCTCTCCCCTCTCCCCATCCCCTTCCTCAGGATTCTCCCTGCATCCTCATCGACCATTTTCTCTTCGTATTCAGGCTCCATGTTCGAATTGTCCATGTCATCGATTCGGTATTGAGGAAGGGACAGATACATAAGTACTGATACTTCAGAGGAACTTCAGCCTTCTCGACAGCGTCTCCCTCCCCGACATGTGGTATCATTGGCCGCATCTCATCACCCTGCCTGGGTATGACCCTTTCCTCCCAGTATGGTGGTTGTTACCAACTTGTTCCTTTTCGCGTTCCGAATGCACCTATTCCCCGCCTCTTTGCGTCTTATCTGTAAGTGCGCACACTCTGTAATAATGGGTGCGCGCTCTCAAATGGTATGCAAGGGGGCGTGGCGTAGGTGTAATCGGAATGCGAAACGTAACAGCTTTTGTACCACCACAATTCAGGGAGAGAGTTGGCCTTTGCTTCACGGATGAAGAAGGGACGACGTGCAAGCTGCAACCCCTCTCGATGGACGGCAATGGTGGGGGAAAACCCCCTCTCCTCTTCCTCGTTAGATACTCCATGGTTTCCACAGGTCACCTGTCCCTCTCCCCTTCCCTGACCCTTCTGACGATGGAGGGAGTGGAAGACGGCAGCCACAGATTTCGACTCCTTCCCTCTTCCGACCACTCACTCCCTTCCTTGATCGTCAAGGAGAAGCACACCTACAAGTGCAGGACCGCCGTTCAGTTCAAAGTTTACGAGATCGATGGCAAGTTTCCCCACTCCTAGCTGATTGTAAGGTTGAGATACGCTTTAGCATCGGGCCGAATCAACCCGGAGCCTTCGTTCTCGTACGAGACGGGTGTAGAGGAGGAGCGTTCCCGGTTTGCCCACATACGGTATTGCGTGAATGAAGGAAGAGAGGGAGAGGGCAGTGCAGCAACTCGGACGAGACCCGGGGGAAGATCAAGAAGGAGAATCGGGGTGAGTCGGCGATGTCCCGGATAGTGCAAGTGGCACGTGCGGGAGGTCGGCTACTGTTGATGAACGAGACCCATGTCGGGGTCTACAACATCGCCGACCGCTCATTCAATATCCTCGAGTATGAACAGAAAATAGTGCGCTCATTCGCATACGATCACTTTGTCACGTGGAGGTGAGATGGGAGCGAAGGAGGGGAAGAAGGTGGGATGCAGGGATCGGTACATCATGACTGTAACCGGCTCCGGGACACTATGGTATCTGGATGTGGAGACGCTGAGGTGGGATCGGGGATGAGGGTGATGGGCCAAAGTACCTCTAGATGGCAATCCCTTCCCGACTTCTATGATATTCGTCATGACTCGCAAGCCTTCTACCTCACTGTGACCCCCGAGGGACGCGTGGCCGTCCTCCTCTTCAACTTCCACAAGTCCAGGAATGATGTAGCCCTCATCCACATCGATCTCCTATACTGCCCTTCTAAGCTCCGCGTCTACAACTTAACCATCAATGGCGACGGACTCGAATTGGCGCGGGCTCCTCGCATGGCTGATCTGAAGGGAGTCGAGGAGGAGAAGTGGAACGACGAGGAACTGTTTGATCTCTTCTGAATTGCACGGAATAAGGCAACCATGAATACGCGGTCGCTTCACACCGCCGTACTATTGGGGGCGCTTCATGCCGCCGTCTCTCGTGATCTTTGAGTGGAATTTTGCATTGCAGAGAATAATCCATAGATTGTCGCTAATTTTAAAAACGATTGAATCAATATGGATAAAACAAACATTTGTACGCGTTTCAACATATTAAATCATGTCTAAAAAGCTCGGAGACCACCTCCCACTATGAACTGTGAAGGCTACCACATATGAAAGTCCTCTGAGCGTTGGTCACTGACCGCAAGGATGCAATGCCCGACTCTAAACCAAGCTTTTGAATTAACTGAAAAGAATTCTGCGTACAAGTCGATACCAGGCCAATTCGAACCTAAAAGCATCGACCCTTGAAGTGCGAATGGGCAGGGAATACTGCGTATACATTATTAGGGTAAGTCCGTAGGTAATTATGCCGATAATACACCTGTTCGGCATTTAATCTTCGCATTTCAATGAAGGCAACGGATACAAGTAAAGAGTAAAGATCAAGCTTGTAGTTCCCGTTGGCCCCCTGCCCCTCCTTCCACGTATTCTGATGCCGAAGATGCGTCACAAGTCGAAGCGAAACGATCATCGCGGAGGCTCCCGAACGCTCATAAAGCTCCCTTCTTCCATGGTATAAAGATGCGGCGATTGGAATCATCCTCATCCCGCTGTCTTCATTTTAATGCCCACTTTTAACGCGCCTGAACGATTCCTTGAGGGCTAGAAAATCAGGCTACATATTTATAAGGGATATCGCTTGTCAGATCTCAATGAAGCCTGATCTTCGATCCTGCCCATTAGCTTTCCATCACCTTCTCTCAGATGCCGTCGTCTCCTCATCCTTGCTCTTCTCATCGTCGCTGTCGCAGCCGAAAGCGCACCCAGCACGGCTTTCACTGGACCGCCCCTTGATATAAACGGCAAACCCCTGGTGGTGGATCCCACTGCGGCTACTCACGCAGTGCCGGATATCGACGCATTCCTGAAGAATGGTGGCGCCGGAGATATAAGGGTGCAGCCAACAGTGGCTCCCGTGCCTACAGGGCCGAACCTCGATGGATTCGTGAAGACTACTCCCAAGCCCGTTGATGTAAGCCCCCCACGCGCTATGCTAAGCAGAGAAATACTAAAATGTGCCATTTCAGGACACTCCCAAGTGCTTCTCCGATGGACAGCAGCGCAATAATGGAGATAAATGGGTAGGGATTGAAAAGGTGATAGATGCAGTACCTATTTCAGACGACACCTAACGGATTCGTCAAGACGTGCTCGGCATCGAAAGAAAGGATCGCTGTCGACATCATCGCGTGCAAGTCCATTCTGGGAGTCGATATCGCTGTTGGAGCGTCAGTCAATGAGGTAGCGAAGATCAAAGGTCAAGAATCAACGCCTTATTTCTTCTAGGAAGGCTACAAGATCACCTGCCGCAAATCGGGACAGAGCGTCTTCAAGGATTACAAGCCACTCTTCGCCTGCGTCGGAAAGTACAACGTCGGTGTGTTGCTCTTCAGGAATGAGCAGCTCAAATTTGCAGGCGAGAAGTGGGTCGAAAAGACGTACTTCCAGTACGAGTGCAAGAAGGAGGGACCGGTTGTGGTAAATCATTGCAAAGTGGCCTGATACATTGGTGCATGGTTGAAGGTTCCAACCCTTTTTGTGTCTCTCTCGACTATTGATGCTGTGCTTCAGGTGAACTGCCTGTCAGATGATGGAAAGAAGGCCATCGCCGTCGGCGGTAGCGAAGTTTACAATGGAATGAAGTTCAGGTGAGCTCATTGACCACAGATCGAAGATGGAAGATCAATAATTGAAAACCAAAAGTCGGAGATCAAAGAACTACATTATACATTTACAGCTGCACCGACAAGAACGGCTCCATCTACATCAACCGCCAGTACGTCCCCAAGTCTCACTAATCGTTGGGCACCTGAGCCGATGTTAAATAAAGCTTTATTCTGTGAATGTGCAATTATTCATCATAGGAAGTCGAAAAACAACATGTCGCAACGGTAAACAGACCAATATGTTATGATGTAAAGTCACTAAAAGACCAACAATTTGAAGATTCTCCGAAATTGCCACGCATGTAACATTTTGAAAAAGATATTGAAGCGAGCACTTCTTGATCCATTTGATGGACCATGTGCTCAAGACGCGGGCAAAACTGGATACAGGGCTTTCATTTATGTCTCGTCCATCGTCGTTGTAAGGTATGTAGTAGTAGTAAGTAAAGGTGCGTCCCTATCAGGTTTTCCTGAGGGTGGATCCTGGACGGCCAGTTTCCTCGAGAGCATTTCCCAACCGGTGTAGCTCAAGCGTTTCTCCGGTGGTATTACCTGCGTGAGCTAGTCACTACCGATTCCCGTTTCTGGCACCTCGGTGGGGTGGCCGCGGCCGGAGTTGATCCGGTGATGGAATGTATGGGAGGGTAGCGTACCAGTCTCGCGTCTAGTGCAGTAGCAGACGATATGTTAGGCCCCTAACAATAAGTCTCCAATCGAATATTTCTTTTTCAAATGTAAGATGCAAGCTTTTTTTGTGGTTTGATTGTTGAAGCAGTAATGATAACGTCATAACTTGTGGTCACTTTCATGGGCACTCAGATCGACATCGCGTTTCATGAAACGCGACATCTACGAAACGCGAGACAGTCACTGGATACGATATTCGTTTCATCGCCTTTCGCGTTTCATATGTCAACAGTAATCTATGGTGAGCCTTATTGTTAGGTAATTACGCCGATAATACAAATGTTCGGCATTTAATCTTCTCATTTCAATGAAGGCAACGGGTACAGCACACCAAGCAAAGATCAAGCGAGTAGTTGGCCTCCCAACCCTCCTTCCACGTATTCTGATGCCAAAGATGTCAAAGTTCGAAATGATCATCGCGAAGGCTCCCGAACGGTCATAAACCCGCTCCTTCCATGGTATAAAAGATACGGCGCTTGGAATCATCCTCATCCCTCTGTCTTCAATTTAATGCGCACTTTTAATGCGCCTCAGCGATTCCGTGAAGGCTAGAAAATCAGGCAACATATATATCGCTTGTCAGATCTCAATGAAGCCAGATCCTCTATCCTGTCCATTTTCTTACTGTAGACCAAAGATCATCCACCCCTTCTCTCAGATGCCGTCGCTCCTCATCCTTGCTCTTCTCATCGGCGCTGCCGTCGCCTATAGCCCGCCAACCTCCGAGCTTCCCCCTTTTCCGCCCGTTGATAAATTTGGCAAACCCGTCGTGGTGGATCCCACTGGAGATATAAGGGTGCAGCCCACAGTGGCTCCCGTGCCTACAGGGCCGAACCTCGACGGATTCGTAAAGACTACTCCCAAGCCTGTTGATGTGAGCCTTTCCTCGCCCTGCTAAATTGAGTAATATTCCTATGTACCTTTCCAGGACGCTCCCAAGTGCTTCTCCGATGGACAGCAGCGCAATAATGGAGATAAATGGGTAGGGATTGAAAAGGTGATAGATGTAGTACCTATTCAGACGACACCTAACGGATTCGTCAAGACGTGCTCGGCATCGAAAGAAAGGATCGCTGTCGACATCATCGCGTGCAAGTCCATTCTGGGAGTCGATATCGCTGTC